>CM039508.1:8725369-8859528 GCA_022432975.1 Begonia masoniana | reverse complement strand
AGAGTAAGGTGCGGGCCAGAGTTCAGGGAGTAGAGGAGGTTTGTTTTGGCTTAGGGCCTACACCACGGAACGGTAGGTTTGTTGTTTGTTGTTTGGTTGTCTTCTTTGTTGGTTGAGCATTGTTGGTTGATTGCTTTGCTTTGTTTTGGTCTGGTCTGGTTAAGTATTTGTGCGACTTGCATCATAGTGTGAAATGCATCGTAGTCCAGAGCCTCGGGGGATGTTGTTTGTTAATGTTGTATTGTTGACTTGTGTTGTTGTGTTGATGGTTTCGTGTAGAATTTCATATTTAAAGCATGCATCATGGTATAGCACGTTTGAAACGATTAGTGGCATTGTTTGGCATTGTGAGCATGAATGTAATCAGATAAGTAAAATGTAAAATGCATCTCGAATAGGGTGACTTGTCAGGCTGAGGTTGCTGGTAGTATGTAACGCCCCGAGTTATCTGAACCCGGTTCGCTACTCATTACTTGATCATAACTAAGAAATTTTGAATAAATTTAAAACTTCATTCGACATTCAAAATTTGACATTCAAAACATTAGAAAACTTTGCAGCGGAAAATTTTTTTAAAACTACAATGGGGATTTAACTAGCTGTGAAACATTGTTGGAAAGAGTAATGGAGATGTTTAAAGTATTCGGTCAAAGAGAAAATAAGGTTTTAAATGATGGACTACTCAAGGAATTACAAAAGTCGAATTCATCTGCCGACGACAAGTCAACGGAAGGAAACGGAACGATGGTTTCCTGCCGATGACGTCACGAGTTGAACTCGCCTGCGACGACTAGTCAACGGAAGGAGCAGAAGCAGAAAACCAAGGCTTCTGCCGATGACGTCTACACAACTTCACCCACAACTTCATCTGCCGATGAAATCATGGTAACTTCACACACCACTTCATCTGCCGATGAAGTTAACATACTTCATCTGCCGATGAAGTCAGCGCAATTTCATCTCTCAATAGACAAACACACGTCATCTTCCGATAACACAATATGACTCCACGCCTTCCGATTCGCCTAAACGACAAACGGGTTACTCCACCTTCCGATTCGCTAACGACAAACGGGTTTCTCTACACCTTCCGATTCGCTAAACGACAAACGGGTTTCTCCCTCTTCGATGAAATGGACTACATCTGCCGACACGTGCTACTCACGTAACTCCTTAAAGCATCTACTGATAGACTTTAAAATTTACATCTTCCGATGCTTTTCTTGAAGACATCTTCCGATAGAATTTAAAATTTACTCAACATCTACCGACAGATATATCTGTCGATAGGGGCAAAACAACAACTCTAATCGCTTCACTTGCAATCCAGTAATAAACCTACAGAATACTAAATTCAGAGAAAACTAAGAATACTTTTTGAAAACTTCAAGTAACTCATTCTTGCTAAAACTAACCAGAGACAATCCAAACCTTTGTGTCACTAGAAACTCATAAGTACTATCTGAAATCCAACAGAATATCGTTATCAGAAAAGAAACTCAAAAGCGAATTCCAAAACATTAAAATTTCTACTGTCATGAAAGCTCAGTATAATAAATTTGAAATACTGTCAATTAATCTTTGTTAGTCAATGACACCAGTCAAACCGCCCCATCAGATGCCTGACCGTTGCACAGCCGCGCTCCACCAACCTCATACTCGGTTTACGCTCTCAGGGAAATCACCTGCTGTATCCTCAACGCCTACATCACAAAACTCATCTATTAGCCTAATGCTAAGCAAGTAAAGCATTAATGAAATGTATGCTGAAACATAAACCCTGATCATGCAGTTTCTAATTTTCTCAACTCAGTTGTGCATCGTTCATAAACTGGTCTGATCCCTAAGTTCCCTTGGGAGTGGGATCGGTTCTCCCAATGTAATAAATCCTCTACTCAGTTAAGGGGCAGATTACTTCCCTTAACAGCTAATACAGATCCCTTAATTCCCTTGGGAGTGGGATCGGTTCTCCCAATGTAATAAATCCTTTACTCAGTTAAGGGGCGGATTACTTCCCTTAACAGCTACTCTGTTTCATTCAATTCATACTCATCATAACCTTGCACATAAATTCATTTTCGTAATTCTTCAAAACTTAATGCATGACATAAAGAAAAGAAACACTCAAGCATGCATAAACCTACTGTTTTGTGATGTAGGCCCGAAGGCTCACACATTACTTTACTTACCTGGCTCCTGGAAATCGCTCGGCTATATGCTACTCCAAAATCTGCTCACCTAAAACCATTGACAGATTATGGATTAGATCTCCACTAAACTTTATCTAACTACTGAAGTCTAAGGAAGCCAGTTTGGGGCTCTACTGATTAAGCATTCCCGATACATCACTAAACCCCAAAAACCCAAATCTCTCACTCGCAGCTTATCGAAGATACGTACATTGCAATCCTTTAGCTACCCTAGCACTAGAACGGCAAGTAGTTGATTCAAGACTCACCTTGGTTGGGGAAAACCGGAGGGGAAATCGCCCAGAGGTAGTCTGCTCGAGCTGAGAGGTAAGAGTAATAAAACAGTGGCGGCTAAACCTCACCAAAACCTTTCCTTAAATACCTTATCCACAATATAAATTCGCAATTACCATTTTGCCCCTGACTAGTCATTTACAACCTAATCAACATTTCACTAAATTTTAACCATAAAAATTATATACCACCGTTTAATAACTTATTTTGATTTATTGAAACCGGGTGCTACAATCTACCCTCCTTAAAAGAATTTTGTCCTCAAAATTCAGTACCTGAATAACTCCGGATGTTGATCCATCATGTCTTGCTGGCGTTCCCAAGTTGTCTCCTCCAAGTTCTGGTTGTGCCATAAGACTTTCACTAGTGGCACTTCTTTGTTGGGCAATACCTTCACTGCATAATCTAGAATCTTTACTGGCTTTTCTTCATAGGCGAGTGTAGGTTGAATCTCAATGTTCTGCTGTTCAACGACATGAGTTGGATCCCGTATACACTTCTTTAGCATAGAGACATGGAACACATCATGTATTCCTTCCATAGAAGCTGGTAGCTGTAATTGATAGGCTGCTTTCCCAACTCTCTTCAGGATAGTGAACGGTCCAATAAATCTGGGGTTCAACTTTCCTCTTTTTCCAAATCTCACGACTCCTTTGAAAGGTGACACCTTAAGGAAAACTTCATCCTCTACTTCAAATTCCAGTTCTCTTCTCCTCTTGTCTGCATAGCTTTTCTGTCGGCTTTGAGCTGTCAAAATTCTCTGTCGGATGAGGGCAATCTTCTCCACTGTTTGCTGCACGATATCAGGACCTAGTAGTTGTGCTTCACCAACTTCATCCCAGTACAAAGGTGATCTGCATTTTCGTCCATATAATGCCTCATACGGTGCCATTCCTATTGTCGCCTGAAAACTGTTGTTGTAAGAGAACTCTACCAATGGTAAATACTTACTCCAAGATCCTTGAAAATCTAATATGCACGCTCGGAGCATATCCTCTAAGGTCTGAATAGTTCTCTCGGATTGTCCATCTGTTTGAGGGTGAAAGGCTGTGCTAAAGTTAAGTTGTGTTCCCATAGCCTTATGCAAACTTTTCCAAAACTTAGATGTAAATCTAGAGTCTCGGTCTGAAACTATAGTGCTTGGAACTCCATGCAATCTAATGATCTCTTGCACATACAACTCTGCTAGTTGATCCATCGAATATGTTATCTTAATAGGCAGAAAATGGGCGGATTTGGTCAAACGATCAACTATTACCCAAATTGCATCGTGTCCTTTTGCTGTTCTAGGCAATCCTGTAACAAAATCCATTGTCACTTGTTCCCACTTCCATTCCGGAACCGGTAGGGGTTGCAATGTTCCTGCAGGCCTCTGATGTTCAGCTTTGACCTGCTGGCAGACCAAACATGACTCCACGTACTCCGCCACACATCTTTTCATACTTGGCCACCAAAAATGCTGCTTGAGATCTCTGTACATCTTAGTACTTCCAGGATGAATAGAGAGTCTAGAAGAATGAGCCTCGGATAGAATTTCCTTTCGAAGCTCGACATTAGCTGGAACAAACCATCTGTTTCTAAACTTAAGGATTCCATCAGCCGAGCAGTTGAAATCTGTCTTGACAGTAGAATCTATGTACAGCTTATACTTATTGCATTCAGCGTCATTCATTTGAACTTCCTTTATTCTCCCCAAAATAGTAGGCCTCAAAGATATGGCCGAAAGCATGGCTGACACGCTAGATACTGCTTCAAGGTTAAACCTTAGGAATTCAGTCTCTAAGGCTATCGGTATGTCTAGAATCAACGTAGAAACCGATGGAGTCACCCTGCTCAAAGCGTCTGCCACTACATTCGCTTTGCCGGGATGATACTTAATCTCAAAGTCATAGTCTTTTACAAATTCCAACCATCTACGTTGCCTCATGTTTAGCTCCTTCTGTGTGAAAATGTACTTCAGACTCTTATGATCTGAAAATATTTCGCAAGTTTGTCCATACAGGTAGTGCCTCCAAATCTTTAATGCAAAAACCACTGCAGCTAATTCTAAGTCATGAGTAGGATAATTCTTCTCGTGCACTTTTAATTGCCTAGATGCAGAAGCTATAACTTTTCCGTCTTGCATCAAAACACAGCCAAGTCCAATTTTGGAAGCATCGCAATAAATACTAAACTTACCATTTTCAACAGGAAGGGTTAGTATAGGTGCATTGGTCAATTTCTGCTTTAAGGTTGGAAACTGAACTCACACTTATCAGTCCAAATATACTTTACATTTTTCCTTGTTAACATAGTGAGGGGTGTGGCAATCTTCGAAAACCCCTCAATGAACTTTCTGTAGTACCCTGCTAGTCCAAGAAAGCTCCTGATATCTGTAGCATTCTTCGGTTGGGGCCATTCCTTAACTGCTTGAACTTTAGCTGGATCGATAGATATTCCATCACCAGAGATCACGTGACCAAGAAAGTGAACTCTGTCCAACCAAATTCACACTTGGAAAACTTAGCATAAAGTTGGTGCTGTCTTAGTAACTCCAACACCAAACCCAAATGCCTTGCATGCTCGTCCTCAGTTTTAGAGTAGATTAGGATGTCATCAATGAATACAATAACAAACTTATCTAAATACTCACGAAACACCCTATTCATGAGATCCATGAAGGCTGCTGGTGCATTTGTCAAACCAAAAGACATAACCAAAACTCATAGTGTCCATACCTTGTACGAAAAGCAGTCTTTGGGATGTCTTCGGATTTAACCTTCAATTGGTAATAACCGGACCTTAAGTCAATCTTAGAGAAAACTCTCGCACCCTTAAGTTGGTCAAATAAGTCGTCAATCCTCGGTAGAGGGTACTTATTCTTGACAGTTAACTTATTCAATTCTCTATAATCAATGCACATACGCATTGATCCATCCTTCTTCTTGACAAAGAGGACAGGTGCACCCCACGGTGAGAAGCTTGGGCGTATGAATCCCTTCTCCAACAAGTCCTCCAACTGTTCTTTAACTCTTTAAGTTCTGTTGGTGCTAGTCTATATGGATTTTTAGACACAGGCTCGGCTCCGGGGTAAACATCTACAACAAATTCGATTTCTCTATCGGGTGGTAAACCAGGAAGGTCATCTAAAAACACTTCAGGAAAGTCTCGGACAGTTAGGACATTTTGAGGATTTGCCTTTCCTACAAGCCGTGCGTCTAAAACGCTAGCTAAGAAGCACAAATACTCTCTACACAGGGAAGGTCTAGTGTTAATGGAAGTCATCACAGACATCACCTCACTCTTCCTTGAGGCCTGAAAGGTATGTTTCAAATTACCAGGGGGTTGGAAACTAACTATTCCAGTCCTACAATCAATTGTGGCATAATGTTTAAACAACCAATCCATTCCTAGGATTACATCAAATCCCATTATGTCCATAATAATGAGATTGGCAGGTAAATTCATGTTCCCTACCAATACATTGCTATCAGGAATTACTTGGTTAGAGTGCATATGTTCACCAGAGGGTAAGGCAACATCAAATACATGCACAGTAGAGGTAAGCTTTACATCTAACTTATCAGCAAATGTCAATGCTACGAATGAATGTGTTGCACCAGAATCTATCAATGTAAAAGCGGGTAGGGAATTGACCAGTATAGTACCTGACACCACAGCAGGCTGCTCATCATCGCCTGGCTCAACCATGGAGAATATTCTTGGCTTAATCACAGCAGGGCCGTTCTTCAAGGCCGGACAGTCTCTGTTAAAGTGACCAACCTTGCCGCAGTTGAAACACCGAGTGACTCTGGGTCTCGGGCAATCTCTGAAAGCAAGCCCAACTTCATCGCAATTGAAACACTTTCCCGATCCAAACCTGCATTCACCCAAATGACTTTTCAGACACTTCGGACACTGGGGATACTTCTGACTATCCGGTACCTTCCTCCTTGATCTTTGGCTATTCTGGCCTTCATTCGGCCTCTTCATCCCTCTCTGTTGTTGTGGTTGAACAAACCTTTGTGGGACTTCCTTTGTTCCAGCACACATCCTTTCAGCCTCTTCCACTTCCAGAGCAGTGGACACTACTTCACTTAACGCCAAACCTTTAATACCGCAAAATTTAACTCCTCGGTAAATTTCTGGTTTCAGTCCATGCACAAACTTGAACACCTTATCCTCGTCTTTGTGAGCAAAGTGTCCAGCAAACCTGGACAGGGACTCAAACTGCCTACTATACTCGGCCACAGACCCTGTCTGCTTCAAGTTCAGAAACTCCAACTTCTTTGCAGTTTGGATGGTGCTATTGAAATACTTCCCGTAGAAAATGTCTTTGAATCGTGACCATTGCATTGTCAAAACATCTGTGGTGGTTTCTATTGTCTCCCACCAGAGCTGAGCTTCTCCAGCCAAATGAAAGGTTGCCAATGTGACTTTCTCTTCTTCTCCTATGTTGGCACACCTGAACATACTTTCAATCTTCCTAAGCCATCCCTCAGCAATGACTGGATCGGAGGAATGTCCATCAAATGTGGGTGGTCTCAGTCTCCGGAATCTATCTCCAGAATGTTCACTGTTAGAACCTGAGTTAGCACTTCCTTGTGCTTCCCGATTCAACAGCACTCCTAATTGATCAGATTGTTGACGCACAATATCAGTCTGCTGACGCATTAATTCTGTCAGCTGCCTAATTACACTAGAGTCCTCCTCACGTCTAGGACTTGGTATCTCTCTTGGTATTCTTGGTCTTCCTGGGCGCCTAGCCATTTTACTAATTTCCTGCACAGGGTTAACTATTCTCATAAACATTTTATAACTAAAGCTAACATAAACACTTACAGTTGTTGGAGTACTTCCATGCAACGATTGGCACTGATGAGTAATCTTTTGAACGGTTTAACTGAATGTCTCTGATACCATACTGTAACGCCCCGAGTTATCTGAATCCGGTTCGCTACTCATTACTTGATCATAACTAAGAAATTTCGAATAAATTTAAAACTTCATTCGACATTCAAAATTTGACATTTTCTAAACTTCAAAACATTAGAAAACTTTGCAGCGGAAAATTTTTTTAAAACTACAATGGGGATTTAACTAGCTGTGAAAACATTGTTGGAAAGATTAATGGAGATGTTTAAAGTATTCGGTCAAGAGAAAATAAGGTTTTAAATGATGGACTACTCAAGGAATTACAAAAGTCGAATTCATCTGCCGACGACAAAGTCAACGGAAGGAAACGGAACGAGGTTCCTGCCGATGACGTTACGAGTTGAACTCGCCTGCCGACGACTAGTCAACGGAAGGAGCAGAAGCAGAAAACCAAAGGCTTCTGCCGATGACGTCTACACAACTTCACCCACAACTTCATCTGCCGATGAAATCATGGTAACTTCACACACCACTTCATCTGCCGATGAAGTTAACATAACTTCATCTGCCGATGAAGTCAGCGCAATTTCATCTCTCAATAGACAAACACACGTCATCTTCCGATAACAACAATATGACTCCACGCCTTCCGATTCGCTAAACGACAAACGGGTTACTCTACACCTTCCGATTCGCTAAACGACAAACGGGTTCTCTACACCTTCCGATTCGCTAAACGACAAACGGGTTTCTCCCTCTTCCGATGAAATGGACTACATCTGCCGACACGTGCTACTCACGTAACTCCTTAAAGCATCTACTGATAGACTTTAAAATTTACATCTTCCGATGGCTTTTCTGAAGACATCTTCCGATAGAATTTAAAATTTACTCAACATCTACCGACAGATATCATCTGTCGATAGGGAGCAAAACAACAACTCTAATCGCTTCACTTGCAAATCCAGTAATAAACCTACAGAATACTAAATTCAGAGAAAACTAAGAATACTTTTGAAAACTTCAAGTAACTCATTCTTGCTAAAACTAACCAGAGACAATCCAAACCTTTGTGTCACTAGAAACTCATAAGTACTATCTTGAAATCCCAACAGAATATCGTTATCAGAAAAGAAACTCAAAAGCGAATTCCAAAACATTAAAATTTCTACTGTCATGAAAGCTCAGTATAATAAATTTGAAATACTGTCAATTAATCTTTGTTAGTCAATGACACCAGTCAAACCGCCCCATCAGATGCCTGACCGTTGCACAGCCGCGCTCCACCAACCTCATCTACTCGGTTACGCTCTCAGGGAAATCACCTGCTGTATCCTCAACGCCTACATCACAAAACTCATCTATTAGCCTAATGCTAAGCAAGTAAAGCATTAATGAAATGTATGCTGAAACATAAACCCTGATCATGCAGTTTCTAATTTTCTCAACTCAGTTGTGCATCGTTCATAAACTGGTCTGATCCCTAAGTTCCCTTGGGAGTGGGATCGGTTCTCCCAATGTAATAAATCCTCTACTCAGTTAAGGGGCGGATTACTTCCCTTAACAGCTAATACAGATCCCTTAATTCCCTTGGGAGTGGGATCGGTTCTCCCAATGTAATAAATCCTCTACTCAGTTAAGGGGGAGATTACTTCCCTTAACAGCTACTCTGTTTCATTCAATTCATACTCATCATAACCTTGCACATAAATTCATTTTCGTAATTCTTCAAAACTTAATGCATGACATAAAGAAAAGAAACACTCAAGCATGCATAAACCTACTGTTTTGTGATGTAGGCCCGAAGACTCACACATTACTTTACTTACCTGGCTCCTGGAAATCGCTCGGCTATGCTACTCCAAAAATCTGCTCACCTAAAACCATTGACAGATTATGGATTAGATCTCCACTAAACTTTATCTAACTGCTGAAGTCTAAGGAAGCCAGTTTGGGGCTCTACTGATTAAGCATTCCCGATACATCACTAAACCCCAAAAACCCAAATCTCTCACTCGCAGCTTATCGAAGATACGTACATTGCAATCCTTCAGCTACCCTAGCACTAGAACGGCAAGTAGTTGATTCAAGACTCACCTTGGTTGGGGAAAACCGGAGGGGAAATCGCCCAGAGGTAGTCTGCTCGAGCTGAGAGGTAAGAGTAATAAAACAGTGGCTGCTAAACCTCACTAAACCTTTCCTTAAATACCTTATCCACAATATAAATTCGCAATTACCATTTTGCCCCTACCTAGTCATTTACAACCTAATCAACATTTCACTAAATTTTAACCATAAAAATTATATACCACCGTTTAATAACTTATTTTGATTTATTGAAACCGGGTGCTACATAGTAGCACCCCGAGGGAAACTCTATGAGAGATGACCGGCTAAAACACGAGATCCTGAATAGGGTGACTTGTCGGGCTGAGGTTACTGGTAGTAGCACCCCGAGGGGAACTCTATGAGAGATGACCGGCTAAAACACGAGATCCTAAATAGTGTGCCTTGTCGGGCTGAGGTTGCTGGTAGTAGCACCCCGAGGGGACCTCTATGAAGGATGATTGGTTAAAATACGAAATTCTGAATAGTGGACCTTGTCGGGCTGAGGTTGCTGGTAGTAGCACCCCGAGGGGACCTCTGTGAAGGATGACTGGCTAAGATACGTAAATTGTAAATGCATCTCGAATAGGGTGACTTGTCGGGCTGAGGTTGCTGGTAGTAGCACCCCAAGGGGAACTCTATGAGAGATGGCCGGCTAAAACACGAGATCCTGATTAGTGTGCCTTGTCGGGCTGAGGTTGCTGGTAGTAGCACCCCGAGGGGACCTCTATGAAGGATGATTGACTAAAATATGTAAATGTCGTGATTAAAGCAACGATCAGCAAACGAACACAACTGAGAGTTAGAAACTACATTGTGTTAGGTTGATTGCATTGTGATGTTGTTGAGTCTCATTGGGAAGTTGTGTTGTTGCGTTGCGTTGTCGTGTTGAGCGTGTGTGTGTGGTTGTGTGAGGGTTAATTGTGGATTACAGTTGTTTATATTTATTATCCCCTACTTGCTAAGTGTAAGCTTACTTGTGTGTGTGTGTTCCGTGGTGTAGGTGACGACAGGAGTACAGGTTAAAGCTTCGAGGAAAGCTAGGATTGGGACGCAGTCGTTGATGTACGCGGTATGCCGGTGCGGGCAGTTGTCGGGGCGTCTCGACCATGGTCTTCGGAGATATGGGGTTTAATATTTTGGTGGTTATTGTAAATGTTTATTGTTGTATATAGTTAAGTTAAGGGTGATAGGTCGCCCTAACCTGTGGATTTTCTGCATTTGGGAATGTTAGTATTTTAGTTTTCCATTTTTCTATTATTGGAGATTTTGTATGCTGGATAGTGAGTGATTAGCTGAGTAACAATATTCTGGATCCGGTTGGGAATTGGTTTGTGAGCAGGTACTTAGCATTTTTGGAGACGCCATTTTCAGGCGTTACTCTGTCGAAATTTTCGGGGAAAACGCCGTGGTGCTTAGCGGTTAGGAGTAAGGGTAATTAGAGAGTCTAGGCCTAGTTTAAATTATGTTTCAACGTGGGTTTGGTTAGCAAAGTAGCGCACCGAGCCAGGGTGGGTTCGGGGGCGTTACAAAACTAACCAATCTAACATTTAAACCATTAAAATTGGAAGAAAACATAGCAACCAAAACTAATTTTTGCACAACTCTCTCCTATTCTCCCAACATTATGATTTTTTCCCTCTAAAATTTCTCTTCTTCTCTTTCTAATTCCTACTTTCCAGTTCTTCTTTCCGTCCTGAGTTAATTTTGAGCTAATAAAGAATAAAAGAACACAAAACACTTACCTCCAAAGGCGTTTTATAATCTCCCCTTTTGCGATATGCGGATCAATCAATTCAGGAACATCTTCAAGGGTAACGTAGCCATATCTGCAATGTCCAACAACATATTCATACAAACTTGTCCAAAAACGTATTTCTCAAAATAAATTCAATGATTAATAACGTACCAATTACCCATAATTTTTTCATATGGTTCTGGACTAAATATAATCAGATTACCAACATACACGCACCCCCCCAATGTTTGAACATGGACTTATCAAAACATGATCCTTCATTCCTCGCAAGTCAACCTCTTTTTTGAACTTTTCAATAAGAATAGGTCCACAAATACCGCATCTCTTATTTAAACTAGCATGAGCACATACAAATATATAAAAACCAGTTATAACCTCCTGCACTCAAGATGCCCATGGCTTGACATTCACAATTACATCGTCCACAAAACTTTCAACATCTTCTTCTTTTAGAGAACTGAGATCAACAAGCCAAAATTCTTCTGACTCAACGAAATGCCAGGTTTAAAAATTCATTACTGTCCATGTGATCCAAAAATAGGGCTTAGTATAGTCCTAAATCAACAACTATCTAAATTAGTTCCAGGTATGAAAAAAGATCCACACACACACACACACACATATATATCAAACTAGATCTCATACTTCCATGTATTGAATAGCAAACTCCGAAGGAAAAAGAAAATTAACAATGATCGTCGTTTTAGGAATGAATCTAAACAACAAAATATTAGACTGTTCACGATTTACTTGTATTTAATCATATCCGGGAAAATTAGAACGTCTGCACCGGAAAGTTCAAGTGTGTCCCCTGTTGGAAATATTGTCGTTTGAAAATCGACCGAAACTGATTGATGGATAAATCGGTGAAGGGATGATGTCTCTGTCATTTGCAATCGTCTGATTGCATTAAGTTTGCAATTGTCCGATTGGATAATCGGCCGATTACAATCGTCCATTTACAATCGTCCGATTGCATTAAGATTTGCAATCGTCCGTTTTCACAATCATCCAATTATAAGAAAAGCAGAAACATCAACCAATCACAGAATTTTTGTGATCAATCGGCTTTGTTACTAATAAAGCCAAATTTTATGAAACTCAAATGTCAAATTAAGAAACCCATGTGATGTGGTCCATATGTGTACAAATCTTATTGATCATGACATTTTATTTTTTACTGATGAAGAGATTAAGTTTATGGAACTTAATCATTACTGTAACTCTTTAAGAAAGAAATTGGTCTTCTCTC
This sequence comes from Begonia masoniana, assembly GCA_022432975.1. Classification (NCBI taxonomy): domain Eukaryota; kingdom Viridiplantae; phylum Streptophyta; class Magnoliopsida; order Cucurbitales; family Begoniaceae; genus Begonia; species Begonia masoniana. The sequence goes on along the minus strand of CM039508.1, from coordinate 8,847,074 downwards.
CACCTAAGAACGAACGAACGAGAATTATTCCATCAAATTCTCACAACTTAGTACCAATGTAAAAGATTCTAAGAAATTATTTAGCATAAAACCAACAAACAACTCAAAGTTTAATTCTAAACCCGAAATTCCTACATTTTCCACCGTCCAACTTCAATCGGCCATAACTTATTCGTTTTTCAACTGATTTCGACGTGCCACCCCAATCCGTAAACCGCTACACGTCTACTATCCATTGAAACAGTCAAATTAACCATCCAAACAAGTTGGCCAACCCGAAAATTCCATAACAGAATCGGCCTCCTTAATACCAAATTCCAGTTTTTGCACGACTCTCTTCTATTCTCCCATCTAACTTCATAAACCATCCAAACTAATCTATCTAACATTTAAACCATCAAAATTAGAAGAAAACATAGCAACCAAAACTAATTTTTGCACAACTCTCTCCTATTCTCCCAACATTATGATTTTTTCCCTCTAAGATTTCTCTTCTTCTCTTTCTATTTCCTACTTTCTAGTTCTTCTTTCCGTCCTGAGTCAATTTTGAGCTAATAAAGAATAAAAGAACACAAAACACTTACCTCCAAAGGCGTTTTATAATCTCTCCTTTTGCGATATGCGGATCAATCAATTCAGGAACATCTTCAAGGGTAACGTAGCCATATCTGCAATGTCCAACATTATATTCATACAAACTTGTCCAAAAATGTATTTCTCAAAATAAATTCAATGATTCATAACGTACCAATTACCCATAATTTTTTCATATGGTTCTGGACTAAATATAATCAGATTACCAGCATACACGCACCCCCCAATGTTTGAACATGGACTTATCAAAACATGATCCTTCATTCCTCGCAAGTCAACCTCTTTTTTGAACTTTTCAATAAGAATAGGTCCACAAATACCGCATCTCTTATTTAAACTAGCATGAGCACATACAAATATATAAAAACCAGTTATAACCTCCTGCACTCAAGATGGGCATGGCTTGACATTCACAATTACATCGTCCACAGAACTTTCAACATCTTCTTCTTTTAGAGAACTGAGATCAACAAGCCAAAATTCTTCAGACTAAACGAAATGCCAGGTTTAAAAATTCATTACTGTCCATGTGATCCAAAAATAGGGCTTAGTATAGTCCTAAATCAACAACTATCTAAATTAGTTCCAGGTAAGAAAAAAGATCCACACACACATACATACACACACACATATATATCAAACTAGATCTCATACTTCCATGTATTGAATAGCAAACTCCGAAGGAAAAAGAAAATTAACAATGATCGTCGTTTTAGGAATGAATCTAAAACGACAAAACATTAGACTGTTCACGATTTACTTGTATTTAATCATATCCGGGAAAATTAGAACGTCTGCATCGGAAAGTTCAGGTGTGTCCCCTGTTGGAAATATTGTCGTTTGAACATCAACCGAAACTGATTGATGGATAAATCGGTGAAGGGATGATGTCTCTGTCATTTGCAATCGTCTGATTGCATTAAGTTTGCAATTGTCCGATTGGATAATCGGCCGATTACAATCGTCCATTTACAATCGTCCGATTGCATTAAGATTTGCAATCGTCCGTTTTCACAATCATCCAATTATAAGAAAAGCAGAAACATCAACCAATCACAGTAATTTTTGTGATCAATCGGCTTTGTTACTAATAAAGCCAAATTTTATGAAACTCAAATGTCAAATTAAGAAACACATGTGATGTGGTCCATATGTGTACAAATCTTATTGATCATGACATTTTATTTTTTACTGATGAAGAGATTAAGTTTATGGAACTTAATCATTACTGTAACTCTTTAAGAAAGAAATTGGTCCTCTCTCCACCTAAGAACGAACGAACGAGAATTATTCCATCAAATTCTCACAACTTAGTACCAATATAAAAGATTCTAAGAAACTATCTAGCATAAAACCAACAAACAACTCAAAGTTTAACTCTAAACCCGAAATTCCTACATTTTCCACCGTCCAAACTTCAATCGGCCATAACTTATTCGTTTTTCAACTGATTTCGACGTGCCACCCCAATCCGTAAACCTCTACACATCTACTATCTATTGAAACACTCAAATTAATCATCCAAACAAGTTGGCAAACCCAAAAATCCCATAACAGAATCGGCCTCCTTAATACCAAATACCAGTTTTTGCACAACTCTCTCATATTCTCCCATCTAACTTCATAAACCATCCAAACTAACCTATCTAACATTTAAACCATCAAAATTAGAAGAAAACATAGCAACCAAAACAAATTTTCGGAATTCCCCATTAGGGTTTTCCAAACTCTTTCAAAAACACCACCAAATCTACTAAAAACACCAACAAACTCTACTATTTTGTATACAACATAAAACCCATAAGAAACCCACCTTGATTCCTTGCTAAAATTGAAGAAATGAAAGATTAAGAGCTTCATCCATGGCTGCCATTCGTGGGAGAGAAGAATGGAAGACAAAGGGTTTTCTCCCTTTTTTATAAAATCAACTTTTTCTACTTTTAATTTTCCTCCACCAAAATCTCTTATTTTTCAAAAATTTCCCACTCACATTTCTCCTCATAACACCAAAGTGAATCCACTTTTTAAACCCTCTATTCTTTTGATTTTAACCCATTTGATTACTAGATTCCTATTGGACACATGCCCTTTTAATTTTTCAACACATGTTGTTTGACTTTTCTTCACTTTTAATGGTTTTGACTTGTCGAACTTCTTTTCTTCTCCTCCATTCTCACTTTCCTTTCTGTAACTTAGGGAAACTCTAGATTAACATTAAACAACCATAACCGTCTAATCCAAGGCATACGTACGATATAGGAAATTTCTAGGTGTTACAGAAGAAACTTAAGGCTTAAGGCTTAAGGGAGAGAAATCAGTTTCTATTGTCATGGAATCAAGTATGTATTTCTACCCTTTTTTCATTACTTACAGAAATATAAAAATCAATATGTTCACGGTTATGTATATTTTTCATGAATGAATATGAAAAACAAATAGGACTATCATCTGGTATCAAAGCATGTGTTACATGAACAATTGATTTTTCAATTATGAATGATGTTTTATGTTAAGGAAGTATAATTGGTGAAATCAAAAAATTTCAAAATTATTGTTCACCAAATAACTGATGATGTTTACTAGCATAGAGAAAGTTTCATGCCTATTTATTTTGATATCTAAATTATGTGTAATTTGTTAGTCACCAAAGTGGCCGAATTATAAAAGTTTTTACAGATATCAAATTTACTGAAGTCAATTACTCATGTTGTATGTGATGCTCAATAATGAAATGACATGATGAGAATTATATTTTTAACATGAGTATATTGAATTTCATAATCATAAAATATGTTAAATCGCGCAAAGGTGGATTAGTTATTTTATAATTGTTAATATGATTGTGGTCGATTGATATACTTTAGTTAGGCGTGTTTAGTATATCCAAAGATAATAAACATGTCTATATCGAGTATGTTGATTACCAATTATGTGAATTTAAGTGGAGCATCAATTATGTTTATGATTTTGTAATGTTGTATCACCCAAAGGAAAACTTCAATACATGTTTATGATTGTTTGATTGTATTATGACTCAAAGCATTAAGGAATGAGCATGTTTTATTTTGCAGCATCTATTCCTGTTGCTCTTCATTCGCAAGCCACATCTGTTGTAAATTTTCTGGTATAAATTTCTCCGAATGGTGCGAATAAGTTCAGTTTCACCTCGGTGTTCTGAACCTTGATTTGACACTTCTTACTGATAAACCAGCTGCTATTACTACATCTAGTAGCACTAATGAGAGATCTTTCTATAAAGCTTGGGAAAGATAAAACAGATTAAGCTTAATGTTTATGCGAATGACTGTAGCAGATAACATCAAGTCCACATTTTCTAAGACTGAAAGTGCAAAGGAATTTATGATATTTGTGGAAGAATGTTCTCAGTCGGAATCGGCTGATAAGTCACTTGCTGAAACACTAATGGGTACTTTGACCACCATGAAGTTTGATGGTTCACGTACCATGCATGAACATGTTGTCAAAATGACAAACATGACAACAAGACTAAAGACCTTGAGAATAGAAGTGAATGAGAACTTCCTAGTGACATTCATCCTGAATTCTTTGCCTCCTCAATATGGATCATTTCATATGAGCTATAGCACTATGAGGACTAAATGGAATGTGCATGAATTACAAAGTATGCTTATTCAGAAAAAAGCAAGGTTAAAGAAATCAGGAAATCAAGTTGCCAATCTCATGCATTATGAAGGAGCTGGTAAGAAACCAGGAAAGAAAGGTGGAAAGGGTAAGAAAAAACTATTATCGGTTGCTCAGTCCTCTTTCTAAATCCACAAGAATGAATAAAAGAAAGATAAGTGTCATTTCTGTAGAAAGCAAGGACACTATCAACAAGATTGCCTGAAAAGAAAGGCATGGTTCGAAAAGAAAGGTAAGCTTAGTGCTTTCGTATGTTTCGAATCAAACTTAACTGAAGTTCCTTCTAATACTTGGTGGATTGATTCTGGTTGTACCACTCACGTTTCCAATACGATGCATGGATTTCTTACGATCCAAACCATAAGCCCAAATGAAAGATACATATTTTTGGGCAATAGGATGAAAGTTCCAGTTGAAGCTATTGGAACTTACCAGCTAATGTTAGACATTAGACATCAATTAGATATTTTTCAAACTGTTTATGTTTCATCTGTTTCTCGAGATTTGGTATCATTGTCCAAACTCGATATAGTTGGATATTCTTTTATGTTTGGGAATGAAAGTTTCAGTGTGTATAAAGATAAAGTTCTTATTGGTTCTGGTATTCTGTATGATGGTTTGTACAAGTTAAAACTTGATAATTGTTTTGCTGAATCCTTTTTAACTATGCATCATATTGGAATGAAACGTGGTTTAATGAATGAAAGTTCTGCTTATTTGTGGAATTAACGATTAGGTCATATATCCAAAGAAAGAATGGGAAGATTGATAAAGAATCAAATACTTCCACATTTGGATTTTATTAATCTAAATATTTGTGTTGATTGTATTAAAGGAAAACAAACAAGAAACACAATTAAGAAACCAGCCACAAGAAGCAGAAAGCTTCTTGAAATCATACACACTGATATTTGTGGTCCATTTGATGTTCCATCTTTTGGTAGAGAAAAATATTTTATCACCTTTATTGATGATTTTTCACGTTATGGATATATCTATCTGCTGAAAGATAAATCTCAATCAGTAAATGTTCTTGAAGTATTTATTACTGAGGTTGAAAGACAAGTAGATAGAAAAGTAAAAATTATGAGATCAGATAGAGGTTGTGAGTATTATGAAAATTATGATGAAAATGGACAATATCCAGGTCCATTTGCTAAATTCCTAGAAAGTCATGGTATTTGTGCACAATACACAATGCCAGGAACACTAAACAAAATGGTGTTGCAGAAAGGCGAAATCGTATATTAATGGATATGGTTAGGAGTATGTTGAGTAATTCTTCTTTACCCTTATCATTGTGGATATATGCATTAAAGACTGTTGTATATTTATTAAACATGGTTCCTAGTAAGGCAGTTTTAAATACACCATTTGAACTGTGGATAGGAAGGAAACCAAGTTTAAGACACCTGCATGTTTGGGGTTGTCCAGTAGAAATAAAAGTTTATAATCCACATGAAAGAAAACTGGATTCAAGAACAACCAGTAGTTTCTTCATTGGTTATCCAGAAAAATCAAAAGGGTATAGATTTTACTGTCCTGGCCATAGTAGAAGAATAGTTGAAACTGGAAATGCTAGGTTCATTGAAATCGGTGAAACCAGTGGGAGTTAGGAATCACGAAATGTGGAAATTAAGGAAGTTAAGGTGCAAGTTCCAATACCTATAACTTCTGCTAAAATTGTTGTTCCACCAGTTGTTGATCGTATTAATGATTCATACGAACAACAAATTAATAATCAAACTCCACATAATGAGGTTGTCACTGATGAACCTATAAGAGATGAAACACTAGAAATACCATTAAGAAGATCTGTAAGATAAAGAAGATCTGCTATTTCTAGTGATTATGTAGTTTATCTTGAAGAGTCCGAATGTGATTTAGGACTTAGTGATGATCCAGTTTCATTTTCACAGGCCATGGAAAGTGAAAGTTCTGATAAATGGTTAAATGCCATGAAAGATGAGTTGAAATCAATAGAACAGAATGATGTTTTGGAACTCGTTCAATTGCCTGAAGGTTGTAAAAGAGTTAAGTGTAAATGGGTCTTTAAGAACAAACACGACTCTAATGGTAATATTGAACGATATAAAGCCAGACTTATTGCCAAAGGTTTTACTCAGAACGATGACATTGATTACAAAGAAACCTTTTCTCCTGTTTCGAAAAAGGATTCTTTCAGAATTATCATGGCGATGATAGCTCATTATAATTTAGAGCTTCATCAAATGGATGTGAAAACTGCCTTTCTGAATGAAAATTTAGATGAGAAAGTTTTTATGGACCAACCTGAAGGTTTTGTCCTTAAAGGACAATAACATATGGTGTGTAAATTAAAGAAGTCAATATACGGACTTAAACAAGCTTTCCAGCAATGGTATCTTAAGTTTAATGATACCATCACCTCCTTTGGATTTAAGAAAAACATCGTTGATTGGTGTATATATCTGAAGGTCAGTAGGAGTAAGTTTATATTTCTGATTCTGTATGTTGATGATATCTTGCTGGCCACTAATGATCTTGGCTTAATGTATGAAACCAAGAAATATCTTGATATGAATTTTGAAATGAAAAATATTAGAGAGACATCTTTTGTGATTGGAATTGAAATATTCTGAAAAAGATCACAAGGATTGTTGGGATTGTCTCAGAAAGCCTATATTAATCAAGTTATAGAGAGATTTAGAATGAATAAATGTTCTACAAGTGTTGCTCCAAATCAGAAAGGAGATAAATTCAATCTTAATCAATGTCCAAAGAATGAATTGGAACGTACACAAATGAAAGATGTTCTTTATGCTTCTGTCGTGGGTAGCTTGATGTATGCACAGACTTGTACCAATCCGGACATTAGTTTTGTTGTCGGAATGCTGGGACGGTATCAAAGTAATTTAAGCATAGAGCATTAGAAAGCTGCAAAGAAAGTGTTAAGGTATTTACAAAGAACGAAAGATCACATGCTCACTTATAGAAGACCTGATTATCTTGAAGTAATTGGATATTCAGATTCTGGTTATGCTGGATGTGTGGATACCAGAAAATCTACATTTGGCTATTTGTTCCTTTTAGCCAATGGTGCAATCTCCTGAAAAATTACAAAACAGTCTGTCACTGCTACGTCTACTATAAAAGCTGAGTTTGTGGGATGCTTTAAGGCCACAATTCAGGGTTTATGGCTGCGGAATTTTATTTCAGAACTTAGAATTGTTGACAGTATTGCCAAGGCGCTGAAAATTTATTGTGATAATTTTGCAGCAGTCTTCTTCTCTAAAAACAACAAGTATTCCAAATGTGTTAAACATATAGAGTTGAAATACTTGGCCGTTAAGAAAGAAGTTCAGAAATAGAGAGTATCAATAGAACACATTAGCACCAACCTTATGATTGCAGATCCGTTAACAAAAGGTTTGCCACCTAAGATATTTACAGAACATGTCGAACAAATGGGCATTACCGGATGTTAACATTATGTTTATGATTGTGTTCTTTATGTAATTGATACTCTTGAGCTCATTAATGACAGTTTCTGATATACACTTATGAATCCTGTTTAATTATATTGAATGCATTCAAAATGATCTTATGGACTGATGAAGTTATAAACATGATTTGTCTTTAATAAAGACACTGATGTGGACCATTATGTTATTTCTTTTACTGATTCTGTTAAGTATAAAATTAATAGTGTGATACATGGAAGGAACTGTGTCGAAAAAATGACATATAACCGCCATGATCCATGTTAGTTGTATACTTGATAATGATGTTATTCTTGATCAATATAAAGATGGATTTGATAATGTCATATGGACCAAGTGGAAGAATGTTGGAAATATTGCCGTTTGACCATCGACCGAAACTGATTGATGGATGAATCGGTGAAGGGATGGTGTCTCTGTCATTTACAATCGTCCGATTGCATTAAGTTTTGCAATCGTCTGATTGCATAATCGTCCGATTACAATCATCCAATTACAATCGTCTGATTGCATAATCGTCGGATTACAATCATCCCAATTACAATCGTCTGATTGCATAATCGTCGGATTACAATCATCCAATTACAATCGTCTGATTGCATAATCGTCGGATTACAATCATCCAATTACAATCGTCTGATTGCATAATCGTCGGATTACAATCATCCAATTACAATCGTCTGATTGCATAATCGTCGGATTACAATCATCCAATTACAATCGTCTGATTGCATAATCGTCGGATTACAATCATCCAATTACAATCGTCTGATTGCATAATCGTCGGATTACAATCATCCAATTACAATCGTCTGATTGCATAATCGTCGGATTACAATCATCCAATTACAATCGTCTGATTGCATAATCGTCGGATTACAATCATCCAATTACAATCGTCTGATTGCATAATCGTCGGATTACAATCATCCAATTACAATCGTCTGATTGCATAATCGTCGGATTACAATCATCCAATTACAATCGTCTGATTGCATAATCGTCGGATTACAATCATCCAATTACAATCGTCTGATTGCATAATCGTCGGATTACAATCATCCAATTACAATCGTCTGATTGCATAATCGTCGGATTACAATCATCCAATTACAATCGTCTGATTGCATAATCGTCGGATTACAATCATCCAATTACAATCGTCTGATTGCATAATCGTCGGATTACAATCATCCAATTACAATCGTCTGATTGCATAATCGTCGGATTACAATCATCCAATTACAATCGTCTGATTGCATAATCGTCGGATTACAATCATCCAATTACAATCGTCTGATTGCATAATCGTCGGATTACAATCATCCAATTACAATCGTCTGATTGCATAATCGTCGGATTACAATCATCCAATTACAATCGTCTGATTGCATAATCGTCGGATTACAATCATCCAATTACAATCGTCTGATTGCATAATCGTCGGATTACAATCATCCAATTACAATCGTCTGATTGCATAATCGTCGGATTACAATCATCCAATTACAATCGTCTGATTGCATAATCGTCGGATTACAATCATCCAATTACAATCGTCTGATTGCATAATCGTCGGATTACAATCATCCAATTACAATCGTCTGATTGCATAATCGTCGGATTACAATCATCCAATTACAATCGTCTGATTGCATAATCGTCGGATTACAATCATCCAATTACAATCGTCTGATTGCATAATCGTCGGATTACAATCATCCAATTACAATCGTCTGATTGCATAATCGTCGGATTACAATCATCCAATTACAATCGTCTGATTGCATAATCGTCGGATTACAATCATCCAATTACAATCGTCTGATTGCATAATCGTCGGATTACAATCATCCAATTACAATCGTCTGATTGCATAATCGTCGGATTACAATCATCCAATTACAATCGTCTGATTGCATAATCGTCGGATTACAATCATCCAATTACAATCGTCTGATTGCATAATCGTCGGATTACAATCATCCAATTACAATCGTCTGATTGCATAATCGTCGGATTACAATCATCCAATTACAATTTTTGTAATCAATAGGCTTTGTTACTAAAAAGCAAATTTTATGAAACTCAAACGTCAAATTAAGAAACCCACGTGATGTGGTCCATATATGTACAAATCTTATTGATCATGGCATTTTGTTTTTTTACTGATGAAGAGATTAAGTTGATAGAACTTAATCATTACTGTAACTCTTTAAAAAAGAAATTAGTCCTCTCTCCACCTAATAACGAACAAATGAGAATTATTCCATCAAATTGTAACTGAAGAAACTTAAGGGTTAAGGGAGAGAAATCAGTTTCTATTGTCATGGAATCAAGTATGTATTTCTACCCTTTTTTCATTACTTACATATATGTGAAAATCAATATGTTTTTCATGAATGAATATGAAAAACAATTAGGGCTATCATCCCCTCCCTCGCATATCGTCAACATCGTCATCATCTATAAAACGAAAACAGAGAAAAATGACAAACTAAAACAGAAATGCTCCAAATAAAGAAACAAAATCGAACTTCGAAACTTCTATATCTAACCTTCGAAGAACCATCGTGATTACGAGCTTTAATAGCAGAGGCAAGCAGCTTAGGGAGGATGTCGGAATCGGAGTACGTAACGCACAGTGCCCAGGCAGCGGGGCTCTTGTAACAAAAAAACACGTGACGATCATAGCGAGGTAATAAGCCAGCGAGGTTTCTCTGGTACATCTCCGAAATCCGTATTTCTCCACATCCAAATTGGTAAAAGTGGTGAGGTTATCAGACGCCATAGCAAGAGCCGAAGGTCCGTTTAGAGTACTAAATTGGAGATTAGTAAAGAATGAAGAAGAACGCCGGAGAAATAAAGGTGTGGATAGCTTCTCTAAAACGTGAGAGAGAGAACAATGGCGATGGACTGAGAATACGAGAGGGCGACAGAGCTGCGCCATGAGCATCGTCTAGACGATGAAAGCTTTTGGCGGGGAGGAAGAAATATTAAACCTCTTATTTATACAAATTAAAATATTTCAGACTAAGCCTGTCTTGATTTATATTAAGATTATTACTTTCATTAATTATTACTGTCACCCATCCGCTCAGTTTATACTATTATTTCACAATTTTAAAAAAATTTACAAATATTTATTGTTATAATTAACTCAATAAATTATAAAAAATAATTTATTATATTAATTGCAATAATAATTTTATTTTATGATACGTCAACGAATTTTTAAAAAAATGAAATTAAAAAAAACCATATAACATTATTCTTATATATTATTTTAAATAAGACATATAATTTACTTGTCATATGAAATGTTATTTTTCATTTTTTATGCAACACTAGAAGTAAAATCAGACAAATTTAGATCGAATTTAGTCTCGATCCAAATTGTGTAAAAGTAATTTTTGGAATCGAACTTTGAAAAATCAATGAGAACTCAACCGGTATTAAATACTTATACGTATGTTTTAATCTAGAATTTACAAAAAAAAAAAAAAGCTAAAACCAAATCAATTAAAATTTAAAAAAAAATCTTAAATCAACTCAAACCGTATCCAAATAAATAATAATAATTTTAATTCTAAAACTTATTCAATTTGATTTCAGTTTTTAAAATTTTAGAATCGAACCAACAAGACTGATCTGACATGTGTGAAACATGTCAAAGCCCCATATATTAAAATACTTATATTAATCATTTCTCTAAATCAACTCATCTACGTTGTTTCCTTAAATCAAATGATAATTAAATTTAGAATTTACCACTTTATTAGAAGACTTTAGTGTAAGGCTAGGAAAAGTCGGTTAGGTTTGATTTTAGAGGGAAACTGAACCGAACATATCAGATTTTGAATTCGAGTTTCGAGTCCGAAAACGGTCGGGAAATCGATCGAAACCGAACCGAAACTTTTGGTTCGGTTCCGATTCTCCAAAATATTGAAAAAAAAATTTAATAATATAAAATATATTATATACTCTAAAAAAATATATTCAAAAAATAAATATATAGCTTTGTCAATATCTTATTGATTTTGCATAAAAATATTTTTCACATTATATCGTTGACATAATTCAAGTTTTCAGAATGAATGGCTGGTAGAAATCATCTGCTCGTCTGAAAATTATGTGCATTTAGCATAACAAGAACAAAAACAATAGGGAGACTAAAGATGGACCAGAAATGAAACTTGAAAAGTAAGAAATCAAAGTCGCAAAGATAGCCCATTGATTGAAATACTTGGAAAAATTATTCAACCTAAACCATGGCGTTGAATCTCCACGAACAAAAAGAACCCCATTGATCGAAGCCACACAAAGAAATTAACACCCATTACCACTTAGTCCCAGAAGAAAAGAAAACATTCAATCAAACAAATACATGAAATAAAATAAAAGAGAGAGAAAGTTATTACCATCTTCAGCGTCAAATGACTGAGAACGGGAATTGGGGGTGACAGAGCGTCGAGATACGGAAGCTCTGGTTCGAGCTGAAGTAACAATTTGACCATGGCCAACACTTATAGAAGAAACAGAAGAAAAAGAAGATGACAAAGAAGAAGAAGCATGATTTGCAGGGGTAGGAACATGATGGTGGCCGACATTCCTCTCAGTCTTCTGTGAATATCTCGAAGATGTGAAACCACCACCATTCGAAGCCATTTTCTCCTGTACAACAAATTACCACTTCTCCATGCATATGATTTGTAACACCCGGCATTTAATTGCCATGTAATTATTTTCCCGAATCGTATGAGCGGGATCAATATTATTTTAATGCAATGAATGTTTTGGTTGAATTGTTGGAATAATTAGTGGAGAACTAAACTAATGTGGAACCAAAACAAATCAATTTAACAAGTTGGTTAGAATCAAAAGGAGGGGCTGTTTAGGTAAGAATTGTGGTTGGTGGGATGGAGCCAATATGCCATCGACACTTGGCAACTTGCTGAACAAGACATACTCCACTTCCTACGTGAAACCCACTTCTCTCTTTCCTCTGCTCTTTCCATTCTCTTCTCGGCATTCTCTCTTCCTGTCGACAAAACAATCATCGAAGTTACTTCGATCTCCTCACATTTCTTTCTGCTCCTCCGCTAAGGTAAACATCTACTAATGCTAACAAATTTGGACAACTAAAAGTATGAGTTTGCTGAAGTTTTAGGTTAAGTTATTTTGGAGAAAACTCTCGGTTTTTGTATGGAAACACATTCGTTGTTTTTTACAAGTCTGAATGGGGTTAACTGCATAATCTTCCAAGTTGTTAGTTAACATTCGCAGGATTGTTTATTTCTCTACGTGCATGTTACAGATCTGTGCATTTTCGAGACTTTCCAGCTAACTGCATCGCGGATAACAGGTAAGTTCATAACCGTAGGTTGGCCCTTAAGGCCCTACATCACGGAGGTACTAGGTGTTTCATTTCTGTCGGGTTGTTTTGGGTAGAAACGTTATAGTTTATGTTCTGAGTTGTCTGTGTTCTGCTTCACAGTATGTTATGTTATTTCTGTCGTCTGCTATTGTAAGTTCAGGCACTGAAAATGTTCATGCATACACGTTTTCACCGAAAGTTCATGCAAAACCGATTTCTGTACATTGTTTGAAACTAAACAAGATAAAATCTGACTGAAATGTATTGGTTAAGTGTGAGACAGGGACTGGCCCCCAGATCTGTTTCTGTATTGTACCGTATAACTGTTGTGCCTGATAGTGCACTCACTGTTCGCCAGTTCCCCTATAAGCCCCACTTATACCCCACTGCCACTGAAACGTAATGTACTGTATTGTCACTGAATTTCTGAAAACCGCATGCATAGCATATGCATCACTGCATTTTATATGTTCTTACTGAGTTTAGGCTCATAGATGAACTCTCTGATGTAGGTACTGAACCCGAAAATGAGGACTTTGTGCCTCAGTCTGATGAATAGGTGGCTGGTGGTTCGAGCTCTCGGGTTGGTTGTGGCTGTCAGACAAATTCCCGACTGAGAGAGTGAAATTCTAAACTATGTTCTGTTTATGAATTTAAAACTTCTATTTTGGAAATTCTGCAAATGTATGTTAGGTTCTGTACTGATCCTCAGATTTTAAAACAATGCACAGATTTTGATGTCTAAGTTTTAAAAACTGCTGTATTTGACAGTTGGATTAAGTTCTGAAGTATTCTGAAATGGTTTGGAATATTTTCTGTTAGTCTATGTATGGATGGTTTCGAGTTTTTGAGTTATCTATGCAGTGTGATTATTCTTAAGTCTCTGTTATGCCTTCTGTTGTGCTCGAGAACCATGTTTTGAGGTGGTTTGAGAATCTGAGACTTTTAGGTCTTCTGTTTTATGCTCTCTGTCTGTGTGTCTTCCTGTCAAAAGTTGTAAATTTTGCCTTTGAAACTATGTCTACCGATTGATACTTTTCATATGTTTCTTATTCTTAGCCACCGCCAACAGTGTTTCTGCCTTAGGCTTTCTTCTGCCGATTACGATTAATGTCTGTATCTTTCGGTTGACGTTATCCATCTTCCGGCTGACGTCATCACCTCATCCGATTCCATCTGCTGTCTACGTCTTCCGTCTGACGTCATTTCCTCTTCTCATGACGTCACCCACTGTTTACATCCTCCGATTCCATCTACTGCCTGTATCTTCCGTCTAACGTCATCTCCTCTTCCGACGACGTCACCCACTGTTTATATCCTCCGATTCCATCAGCTGTCTGCATCTTCCGTCTGACGTCATCTCCTCTTCCGATGACGTCACCCACTGTTTACATCCTCCAATTCCATCTACTGCCTGCATCTTCCGTCTGACGTCATCTCCTCTTCCGATGACGTCACCCACTGTTTACATCCTCCGATTCCATCAGCTGTCTGCATCTTCCGTCTGACGTCATCTCCTCTTCCGATGACGTCACCCACTGTTTACATCTTCCGATTCCATCAGCTGTCTGCATCTTCCGTCTGACGTCATCTCCTCTTCCGATGACGTCACCCACTGTTTACATCCTCCGATTCCATCAGCTGTCTGCATCTTCCGTCTGACGTCATCTCCTCTTCCGATGACGTCACCCACTGTTTACATCCTCCGATTCCATCAGCTGTCTGCATCTTCCGTCTGACGTCATCTCCTCTTCCGATGACGTCACCCACTGTTTACATCCTCCGATTCCATCAGCTGTCTGCATCTTCCGTCTGACGTCATCTCCTCTTCCGATGACGTCACCCACTGTTTACATCCTCCGATTCCATCAGCTGTCTGCATCTTCCGTCTGACGTCATCTCCTCTTCCGATGACGTCACCCACTGTTTACATCCTCCGATTCCATCAGCTGTCTGCATCTTCCGTCTGACGTCATCTCCTCTTCCGATGACGTCACCCACTGTTTACATCCTCCGATTCCATCAGCTGTCTGCATCTTCCGTCTGACGTCATCTCCTCTTCCGATGACGTCACCCACTGTTTACATCCTCCGATTCCATCAGCTGTCTGCATCTTCCGTCTGACGTCATCTCCTCTTCCGATGACGTCACCCACTGTTTACATCCTCCGATTCCATCAGCTGTCTGCATCTTCCGTCTGACGTCATCTCCTCTTCCGATGACGTCACCCACTGTTTACATCCTCCGATTCCATCAGCTGTCTGCATCTTCCGTCTGACGTCATCTCCTCTTCCGATGACGTCACCCACTGTTTACATCCTCCGATTCCATCAGCTGTCTGCATCTTCCGTCTGACGTCATCTCCTCTTCCGATGACGTCACCCACTGTTTACATCCTCCGATTCCATCAGCTGTCTGCATCTTCCGTCTGACGTCATCTCCTCTTCCGATGACGTCACCCACTGTTTACATCCTCCGATTCCATCAGCTGTCTGCATCTTCCGTCTGACGTCATCTCCTCTTCCGATGACGTCACCCACTGTTTACATCCTCCGATTCCATCAGCTGTCTGCATCTTCCGTCTGACGTCATCTCCTCTTCCGATGACGTCACCCACTGTTTACATCCTCCGATTCCATCAGCTGTCTGCATCTTCCGTCTGACGTCATCTCCTCTTCCGATGACGTCACCCACTGTTTACATCCTCCGATTCCATCAGCTGTCTGCATCTTCCGTCTGACGTCATCTCCTCTTCCGATGACGTCACCCACTGTTTACATCCTCCGATTCCATCAGCTGTCTGCATCTTCCGTCTGACGTCATCTCCTCTTCCGATGACGTCACCCACTGTTTACATCCTCCGATTCCATCAGCTGTCTGCATCTTCCGTCTGACGTCATCTCCTCTTCCGATGACGTCACCCACTGTTTACATCCTCCGATTCCATCAGCTGTCTGCATCTTCCGTCTGACGTCATCTCCTCTTCCGATGACGTCACCCACTGTTTACATCCTCCGATTCCATCAGCTGTCTGCATCTTCCGTCTGACGTCATCTCCTCTTCCGATGACGTCACCCACTGTTTACATCCTCCGATTCCATCAGCTGTCTGCATCTTCCGTCTGACGTCATCTCCTCTTCCGATGACGTCACCCACTGTTTACATCCTCCGATTCCATCAGCTGTCTGCATCTTCCGTCTGACGTCATCTCCTCTTCCGATGACGTCACCCACTGTTTACATCCTCCGATTCCATCAGCTGTCTGCATCTTCCGTCTGACGTCATCTCCTCTTCCGATGACGTCACCCACTGTTTACATCCTCCGATTCCATCAGCTGTCTGCATCTTCCGTCTGACGTCATCTCCTCTTC
This sequence comes from Begonia masoniana, assembly GCA_022432975.1. Taxonomy (NCBI): domain Eukaryota; kingdom Viridiplantae; phylum Streptophyta; class Magnoliopsida; order Cucurbitales; family Begoniaceae; genus Begonia; species Begonia masoniana. The sequence goes on along the minus strand of CM039508.1, from coordinate 8,830,587 downwards.
CGATGACGTCACCCACTGTTTACATCCTCCGATTCCATCAGCTGTCTGCATCTTCCGTCTGACGTCATCTCCTCTTCCGATGACGTCACCCACTGTTTACATCCTCCGATTCCATCAGCTGTCTGCATCTTCCGTCTGACGTCATCTCCTCTTCCGATGACGTCACCCACTGTTTACATCCTCCGATTCCATCAGCTGTCTGCATCTTCCGTCTGACGTCATCTCCTCTTCCGATGACGTCACCCACTGTTTACATCCTCCGATTCCATCAGCTGTCTGCATCTTCCGTCTGACGTCATCTCCTCTTCCGATGACGTCACCCACTGTTTACATCCTCCGATTCCATCAGCTGTCTGCATCTTCCGTCTGACGTCATCTCCTCTTCCGATGACGTCACCCACTGTTTACATCCTCCGATTCCATCAGCTGTCTGCATCTTCCGTCTGACGTCATCTCCTCTTCCGATGACGTCACCCACTGTTTACATCCTCCGATTCCATCAGCTGTCTGCATCTTCCGTCTGACGTCATCTCCTCTTCCGATGACGTCACCCACTGTTTACATCCTCCGATTCCATCAGCTGTCTGCATCTTCCGTCTGACGTCATTACAGATCGAATGAGATCAGAGTTATAGAACAAAATAAAAAACAGAGAGCAAAATCAATATTGATTTTACAGGCACAATGAGTTGAGATTCGAGAAGTCGAGGTCGAGGTCGAGGTCGCGTCATCCGGAGAGCTGGAGAGTCGAGATCGAAGTTGTGTTTGCTGGAGAACTTGAGAGTCGAGGTCGAGCCGTCGAGCGTCGGGTCTGTCCTGTCATCTGGAGAAGAACTAAAGAATAAATAAAATTAGGGCTTTATTAAAAATGAGAAGAAATGCGGTTTAATTCTGTTAAATTCGGTTCTGAATGCTCCAAACCGAAAACCAAACCATTATATTTGGTTCTTGCATAATAGAACCGAATTTCATTTTATTTTGGTGCAAAACTGACTAGAACCAGACCCAATTTCACCGGTTCCGGTCCGATTCCCAGTTCCAGTTTGGTTTTGCACACCCCTACTTTCTGCTTTAGTGCATGTGGCAAACAACATGCCACTAAGCTAATAATCCACCAACATGCATTCATTTATTATTTATCCTTGGCTCAAAAATTTATTAGTATCCTTTTTAAATAAAGTAGGAAACTATTTATATTTAAAAATAAAGAAAAACTTTATGATATTTATTTGAGTAAGATATAAATTGTTTCTTAGGAACAATTTAGATATTTCAACACCATTAACTAGGTAAATGCGAATGAAATTTTAAATTGTTAAAGTAGACATCCTAATAAAGAGAATGACGTTAAAATTATGAAATTTGAAACTCTGTAGTTAAAGTTACATATTTTTGACATTGGACTAATTGTATGTGGTGATTATGTACAACTTTCAGTAAATACTCTATATGGATGGGTAAGAAATCAAGGATGATTAATAAGAAGAAAAGTTTCATAAAGATTTTGTTTAAAATCTCATGTGATAAAATATAATCACCAATAGGCTGATGCAACATATCAAATCGAAAACGTAAAAAAGATGTATTCTTGCAATTAATTAATCGTGATTATTTTAGTTAATTGAGATTACTCTAATTAATTTTGTTAGCTTAAACATAATTATTTTAAGTTAATATGGATTGATTAATATAATTTATACTTAGCAAGTAACTTAAGTATATATTTTGGTGATTCGAGGGTAAAATGGTCTCTTTGGCCCAAGTAATTGAGGGTAAATTCACAAGTTTACCCATTGAGGACTCCTTTTGGTTGCTAAAGAGAACTGTGAGAGAGAGAGAGAGAGAGAGAGAGAGAGGTAGAGAGAGAGAGGTTGAATAGATATGAAGTTGACTTTTTCTTTTGACTAAATATATGATGAAAAGTTGTGAAAGACTACGAAGAAGGAAGAGAGAGAGTGAACTTTAGTGGATCAAATCTTAGCTTCAAGGATCAAGCAAAGAAGTAATTCTAATCTTTTTTAAAATTAGAATTCTTATAAATTGCATGTAATAGGTGAAGACTCGTGCATAAAGTTGTTGATTGTGGTAAATGGTTTGATATAGCGTGAAGTTGTTGAACAAGTGATTGAAATCGAGTGAACATTGATGAGTTCCATTGTTTTTAACTTGAAAAATAGATTCGCAGCACTACAGTTCAACATTCTACTAAATAAAACAAATCATTTTTATGCCTTCAATCAATCAAACTTCAGCCAAATTAATATCAACCCTACAATGTTCATCATAGTTTAGAGAAATCACAGAGTTAAAATTATTACCTCTTTGATCTCTTTATTTCTTTACTTCTTTGTTTGTTTCTTAGTTCAAAAGAATTCATTTGATGAGAAGAACAACTTAGTCATTCTCCTTCAATTTTCCATTCTCTTTCTTTCTTTTCTCCCATTTATATCTCTTCTCTCCTATTTCTTAAGCCAAGAACACGAAATATGGTCAATTACTCAATCATGCTTGTTATCTCTATAACACTTTTAGAGTGTCTTCTTACGTACAATTATTAATAAAATTAATCAAAATTAATTACTATCTAATTATACATGATCACATAATTAGTCTTTAATCTTAAAGTGACGTTATAACACTATTTTATTGGTCAATAAATTTTATTTCTTGGCATGCTAAATCATGTTCAAAGAAATCCATATGACTAGTTTCATGCTCTTCAATTATGATACTGAGTCAAAATCAAAAGTCCAAATTCAATTATTTAGCTACTAATGTGTTGAATTTATATCCTAATCTTCAATTAACTTAATTTTAAAGCTAACGTCTAGATTAAGATGTCTAATTGATGAATTTAAATGATTTAAAATGTTAAGCATGATAGTTCCTTCAATTAACTTCAAACGACGACTATACTCATAAGAAACATATCAATTAACTTTCACGCAAAAATTAATATTTTACAATGCACATCTTCAATTGATTTAATTCCACCACCAACTAATAACATTAGGTTTAGAAATATACTCTTAATGCGTCACTTTTTTTCTCAAAATGATCTTTCATCAACTTAGTTCATTCGTATTTGCCAACCCATAATTTATTACTATTTCAATCACATTAAATATTTTAATCGCGATTATTATAATAAAACTTATGACGATACATCATAGTACAAACCTTAAACTACAAAATAAAAATTCATATTTAACCCAGTTTAATAATTACAAAATAAAAATTCATATTTAACCCAGTTTAATAATTATACATCATATCCTAACCTTGATTGTTTAAAGTACGATCTTTTTTGCAAAAGATCATCATTCTGGATATGATCTCTATCCACGCGTTAAGAAAAATTCAAACAACCAAAACTCCGTCGCCAATCGAGCATAATCGTTGTGGCGCCGTAATGAGCCAACGCGCCCATTATGATGAGAATGTGAAACAACTGATGGCTTTGTCCGGCCAAGTCGAAACATCCTGGCTTGAACCTTTCGGGAACTCGACTGACGTAAAACCCAGTCCCAGAGATGTAGAAAACAGCCATGGCAGCTTCGTAACCTAATGTCACGTTTCGTATTGGGTTTTTCCAGTTGACGATTATTGAATGCACAGCCGGCACGAAGCCAAACATTCCCATGCACAAGAACAGCAAAGCTCGGAAGCTCCGGCACTTTTCGGAAGAAAGCAAAGGCGAGAAGAGAGCGATGATCGTGAAAACCCCCATGGAAGTTATTGCAGCGAGGTAGATGATTTGCCAGTGAGGTTGGCACTGGAAGATGTAGTAGATGGGAGGGAAGAAGGAGGTGATGATCATGGCCGTTATTCCGGCGTAGTCTATTTTGAGGAGGAGCGTGTTTAGACGTTGGGAGTGGCAAGAGAAGAGGTGGCAAACGGAGCTCGAGAGCAAGCAGAATAATGAGCCACAGAGGAAGACGATGAACGGCCATTGCACTGTGCCTGGTTGAAACGTCGCCGTTTTACTTGATCGTAGAGAACTAGTTTTACTCATATGGTCAACTAGTGTCGTTGCTCCCCCCTGTCACAATTATATAAAAATTTAATTAAATTTGATTAAAGGGTAAAATCAAATTTCACCCTCAAACTATTGCTTTGATTTTTTTTTTTTTTTAACTCTTTAAGTATTAACTCTAACAAATCAAATCTTAAATTATCCAAAACTTAACAATTCAACCCCTAGCGGTCGACCGATAACCCTCTGTTCTGCATTTTACACACAGAACGAAGGACAGTTTTAAAAGCGCGGCCCCCTATTTTGTCGGGGATCTAATTCCATGTTCCCTGCACGTTCACAATGGGGAATCGATCTAAAAAGAACGGCCTCTCGTTCTATCTAGGTGCACGTCCGTTGCACGTAAAAAAAGACATAAGAGAACGTTCATTTTAGCTTGGCTCTCTGTTATCCTGCCGTCCATGATCAAATTATTGGCTGAACACGGGTTATGAGAGAACGAGGAACCAATTTTTAGCTATCACAGGCGGAAGAACGAGGGAGCGTTCTGAGAAAGCGGTCCCCCGTTCTCCCGCCCTATTTAAGGAACCAGCCATCGCCCTCCATTCTCACCTCCCACTTTGGAAAAACTCTAAAACTTCTCCACTCTTATTTTGCTCTAGAAAATTTTCTTTGTATTAGCGATGACGATGGATTCTGATTCAAGTAAAGATCGGTTGATTTAAACAAGATAACAATTTGTTATGCCGATATGGATTGGTATTTATATATCACGCCTGTATATGGTGATCTTCGAGCATTTGATCACTTGTATATGTAAATGAAGAAATAGAGGTGCATTCGACTTCCAGAACTCTAGACAACGAGTTTCGAACACCGATCAGTTCAGAGAATGATGGAGTTGAAAGCATACCAATAAGAGAAGAACTTTCAATGAGATTTTTGTGGGGGAAAAAGTATAGCTATTTAAAGGAAATTAAAGCAGAAATAGTCGAATATTCTTTGACAAACAGTTATGGGATCAAATTCACTAAAAGTGACAACTGAAGACTGATAACTGAGTGTGAAGATGAATGTGAGTGGCGACTGGATGCTTCGAAGATGTAAAACGAGCTTACGTTTCAAATAAAAAGTTTGATCGATTTTGACAGATGTTCAAGGAAAATTGAGAATCGACACGATACAGCAAAATGAGTGGCGAATCATTATTTGGATAGATTCAAAAGTATAACACCCCCGAACCCAACCGACTCGGTGCGCTACTTGGCTCTAACTCGGATCGTTAAAACACTCTATGGTATACATGTATCCTTAGACAGTACTAGAAATACGTAAAAATTTAAAACTTTATTCTTTATTCAAAACTTCATCGTTTGAAAATAACTAGACTCTCTTCTAGTGAAAAACTAATAAAATACGTAAAATAAAAAAACTCGATTAAATTCTTAAATCAATTGGTTAAAAAAAATCTGAAAATCAGCAAAGTTAACTGAGAGTTTCGGTCGACATCTCCACACCAATTTCGATCGATTTCTGCACTTGGTATTAGTGATGATGGACCCTTGGTTATGAAGCCTGGTAGCCATGGTTCGAGTCACTAGGGAGGCAAAAACTCCCCTTCAACTAGGGAGAGGGAGAAGATCGTGAGTACACGTTGGGAGGCAAAAACTCCCCTTCAACGAGGGAAGGGGAGCAGATCGTGAGTACACGTGGGGCAACGGGTCGTTACAAAAAAGGTGCCTTTTTTTGCCTCCCCTTCAACCAGAGAGGGGGAGAAGATTGTGAGTACACGTGGGGCGGCCTGTGGGCACCACGTGACAGTGCCTGTGGGTGTAGTGCCCGGACTGCACAGCCTGGTCTGGGGAGGCTGGCGGGTCGTTACAAAAAGTCAACCTACATAGGAAATCTCATCCATTATCGAGATAGTAAGAAAATATTTGAGTGTCAACATTACACTCAGTCTTGCTAGAAAAGCAAGAAGCATAGCTCGAACACTTAATTAAGGGAATGGCGACAAACGACAGAAGCTACTCTGGTCGTACGCAGCTGAAATATGTAGATCAAGTTAGGGTAGCACATTAAAAATACATGCTTACGAGATGAGCTTTGATTCATTGGTATTTTAAAGAATGTAAATGTATATGACTGCGTGCAAGGTAGGTTTGTTACAGTTCAGTAGACCTGTATTTGTTTGGATAGTTGTCATCTAAATGCCTTGTGTTCCGACCAACTACTCACAGCCGTCATTATTGACTGTTTTTTTTTTTTTTTTTTTTTTTTTTTTTTTTTTTTTTTTTTTTTTTTTTTTTTTTTTTTTTTTTTTTTTTTTTTTTTTTTTTTTTTTTTTTTTTTTTTTTTTTTTTTTTTTTTTTTTTTTTTTTTTTTTTTTTTTTTTTTTTTTTTTTTTTTTTTTTTTTTTTTTTTTTTTTTTTTTTTTTTTTTTTTTTTTTTTTTTTTTTTTTTTTTTTTTTTTTTTTTTTTTTTTTTTTTTTTTTTTTTTTTTTTTTTTTTTTTTTTTTTTTTTTTTTTTTTTTTTTTTTTTTTTTTTTTTTTTTTTTTTTTTTTTTTTTTTTTTTTTTTTTTTTTTTTTTTTTTTTTTTTTTTTTTTTTTTTTTTTTTTTTTTTTTTTTTTTTTTTTTTTTTTTTTTTTTTTTTTTTTTTTTTTTTTTTTTTTTTTTTTTTTTTTTTTTTTTTTTTTTTTTTTTTTTTTTTTTTTTTTTTTTTTTTTTTTTTTTTTTTTTTTTTTTTTTTTTTTTTTTTTTTTTTTTTTTTTTTTTTTTTTTTTTTTTTTTTTTTTTTTTTTTTTTTTTTTTTTTTTTTTTTTTTTTTTTTTTTTTTTTTTTTTTTTTTTTTTTTTTTTTTTTTTTTTTTTTTTTTTTTTTTTTTTTTTTTTTTTTTTTTTTTTTTTTTTTTTTTTTTTTTTTTTTTTTTTTTTTTTTTTTTTTTTTTTTTTTTTTTTTTTTTTTTTTTTTTTTTTTTTTTTTTTTTTTTTTTTTTTTTTTTTTTTTTTTTTTTTTTTTTTTTTTTTTTTTTTTTTTTTTTTTTTTTTTTTTTTTTTTTTTTTTTTTTTTTTTTTTTTTTTTTTTTTTTTTTTTTTTTTTTTTTTTTTTTTTTTTTTTTTTTTTTTTTTTTTTTTTTTTTTTTTTTTTTTTTTTTTTTTTTTTTTTTTTTTTTTTTTTTTTTTTTTTTTTTTTTTTTTTTTTTTTTTTTTTTTTTTTTTTTTTTTTTTTTTTTTTTTTTTTTTTTTTTTTTTTTTAAGTGCAAAATGGGCTTAAATAATTTGTTCAGATCATTCAATGCAGTTCTATTGCCTATTAGGGACAAACCGATCCTCACCATGTTCGAGATTCTCCGAAAGTACTTAATGACTCGCATTGTAAAAAAAATTGAGAAGTTGGCCCAATCAACAGACCGCATGTGTACCCAGATAAGGAAAAAGCTTGTAAAGCTAGAAGGTGCAGCTCGAAATTGGAGTGCTGTATGTTTACAGGAGCTACACGATTTGAGGTCAGCAACGACAACTAACAATAGGTTGTTGACATGAATGCCGATGTGTGCAATTGTAACAGGTAAAAGCTTATTGTAATTCCTTGTATTCATTCCATGCATGCATTTCGTGAGAGTAACACCGAAAAATTACGTGCATCAATACTATCACCACGAGACTTATATGAAGATGTGCTCATACTTTATTCAATCCCTTAGAGGCCAACAAATGTGGTCGCTAAGGCCAAATAAGAAGGAACTCCTCCCGTCCAGAAAAAAACGCGCTAGCTTGGTAGGTCAAAAAAGACAAAAGTATGAGATGTCGATGAGTTGTCAAGTTCGACAATTAGTAAGAAGAACCCAAAGACATCGTGTGGTATATGTCGACAGCAGTGGCATGATAGTCGCACTTGTTCTCATCGAGAATTCACCTCAAGCGCTGCTTTGCAAGACACGTTTATGGATTTCAACGCATTTAACGGGACGCAGTTACATTTCAACACATTTTGCTTATAAACAAATTGTTATTCTTTTTTAATATATTTTCTATTATTAATCTGAAGCCTCATCGTCGAGAACGCAAAAGAGAAATATTCAGTGTATGAATTGGAGAGATATTAATTCCTACACATAATGAAAAATATATTAAAAAAAAAATGACAATGTATTTATGAGCGAAATATGTTGAAATGTACTTGTGCCCCGTAAAATGTGTTAAAACCCATACGCGTGTTTTGCGAAACAGCGCCTGAAGTGAATTCTCGGTGAGGACAAGTGCGACTGTTATGCCACTGCTGCCGACCAGGTTGGCGTTTTCTTCAGAGCGGGAACAATTTCTTCTTATTTGGCCTCTAAGGGATTGAATAAAGTGAGTACATTTGCATATAAGTCTCCCGGTTATAGTATTGATGCGCGTAATTTTTTGGTTCTACTCTCATGAAATTCATGCATGGAATGGACACACGACATTCCAGTAAGCTCCCACCTGTTACAGTTGCACACACCGGCATTTATGTCGACAACCTATTGTTAGTTGTCGTTGCTAACCTCAAATCGTGCAGCTCAAACTGCTCTCGATATATCTGATTCTGAAATTCAATCGACATCTCGCACTCTTATCTTCTTCGGCCTACCAGGTTGACGTTTTCTTCTGAGCGGGAACAATTTCTTCTTATTTGGCCTCTAAGGGATTGAATAAAGTGAGTACATTTGCATATAAGTCTCCCGGTTATAGTATTGATGCGCGTAATTTTTTGGTTCTACTCTCATGAAATTCATGCATGGAATGGACACACGAAATTCCAGTAAGCTCCCACCTGTTACAGTTGCACACACCGGCATTCATGTCGACAACCTATTGTTAGTTGTCGTTGCTAACCTCAAATCGTGCAGCTCAAACTGCTCTCGATATATCTGATTCTGAAATTCAATCGACAAGAACCCAGCACGATTCCACGACATGTTTGGCATTTGACGGTGCCCGACGTTCCGTCGGGCCACCTTTCGACCTTGATGGTGCCCGACGTTCCGTCGGCCCAACATTTCGTCTAATAATCGATTACTCAGCCATTTCAGGAAAAATTTTGAGAATTTAGGCCGAGTTTGTGATTTGTGGATTTTGAATTTTTAAGCTCGGATTTGTGAGGTTTCGGATAAAAATCAAATAAAACCATTGAGAATGGAGAAATGAACAAGGTGAGTTGTGAATCGGTCGAATTTTAGAAAAAAAAAAAGCAAAATGGCCGAGAGGATTCGGATTTTTCTGAAGCTTTCACCCGGGCATCTGTTTCCTTATATATTGTCGGTGAACGGACGACTGTTGTAGGGGTGGTGACCCTCTGTTCTCAGCCCTAATTTTAACAACGGACAGTCGTGTTGTTAAAACGATCATCTGTTCCCGTCCCTGATGATGAAATGAGCGACCGTTTTCAGAATACGGCTAACCATGCTCGTAATGCTCCGTGGAATGGATGGTCGTGTCTCGAAGAACGGTCATCTGTTCAGGAGTCCCATGCACCACATGTGGAACATACAGTCTCCACCTTCTAATCGTCTTGCTGATCCAACATGTTAAATGTCACGTAGGACTGTACAGAACGGACGACCGTTGTTTTTAGATCGCCCGTCCGTTGTTGGGCGTATACAGCGAATGGACTGTGATCGACCGTCCTCAAAGTTTAATTTGTTAGATTTTTTATAATTTAAACTTTAAATTATTAGGATGGATAGTTTAGAGTATGGTTTAAAAATAATTCTTTAAATTTAAAAAAATCCTATAAAGTTTAAATTTTACCTCGACCAAGTGCCTGAAATTATGAGTAACATTTTTCTGGTAAACGACAAAGGTAGATCTGCAAAAAATAAGGTCATCCCATCAATAATTTGAGTGTTAACTACGAATCGACATAAAAAATGAATATGATGGGACGGGACATTGTTCAATGTTCAGAGTCACGACACGAGTTTCCAACTATTCTCCTAATTTATTTTTAGGTGAATAATAACAAAATTTAAATTAAACAAAAATCTAACAAAATTTAACTTACACTATACTTTTGTCAGGGGTCGCCTTATCTTAATTATTGTTTCGTTAAACCATAATAGTTTGAGGGCATGAACCTAAGACGATTTCGTTAATTTGAAGATTTTTCTGATTATTTACCCTATTACTTAGGGTTTATATTTAACTAAGTAAAAGTAAAAACAAGGAAGAAAACAGCGGACAAAATAGACAAAATGATGAGAGTTGAGTAAATGGTGGGGAAACCTAGTGAACGGGTGAAAGATAAGCTCAGCCTGAGGAAGATGGATTAGATTTCCGACGAACAACCCCAAGAACATAACAAATCCGATCAAATGCCTGCAACAAAAAAAAAACACAAAGAAAAGAAAAACCCAGAAAATAAAAGGATAAGCTACGAACTCAGAAACCTAACCCAGAACGGACTGGAGGAAGAGAATTGCAGATTAAAAAAAAGAGGGAGGGAGGAAGAAGATGAAACCGTACGTCCAGACGTTGAGAGTCTCGTTATGCCATTGAAAGAGACTGAGAAGGGCTTGCTTGAGAGGCCAGTCGGCTCTGTAATAGTTGAGGATGAACTCGTTGTCTTTCATGTAATCCGGCAACTTAGTGAAGGAAATCAGTGGGTATTTCTTCGTCGTCTTCTTTTCGCTTCCGTTGATCTCCTCTGTGAAGAGATTCTGGCTCTCAACTCCGATCGTCCCCTCCATTATTGGTCTATCTTCTGTTCTTTTCCTTGATCATTCCGGCTTCTCCTCATCTGGGAAGACGAAGAAGGGTTAACTTTCTCTCTCTCACTTACAGTACGTGGGGTATTTAATGCCCAGCAGGCTGTTTCACAACTTTAGTCGTCTGCTGCATTTAAAGACTTCAACTTTCATGGAGAACGAGTCTTCTTTCTCACATTTGTTACCCCATAATAACTGTATTAGTTGTACATCAGCGTCACATGTTATTTGTAATATTATTCGTCTTATATGATCATAATATAATATAAAAAAACAATTACATTACAGCTACATTTTATTGCATGTATGACAAAATAAAAATGTCACTTGAATTTTTTTTTTTTTAGTTTTTGATTTCAAATTTAGTTATTTAATAAATAAAAGGATTAAGTGCAAAAAAGAGCTCGAACTATGGAGAAAGTACAAAAAATAGCTTCAAGTATGGAAAGGGTAAAATAAAGCTCTGCGAGGGTCCGTTCACCCCTCGCAGAGGGTGGGGCGGGGGACCGCTACTTTGAGCGGGTACCCGCCTGACGCTGAGGGTCACGCGGGTACCCGCCTGACCCCCCGCCAGAGCGCAAAAAAAAAAAAAAAAAAAAAAAAAAAAAAAAAAAAAAAAAAAAAAAAAAAAAAAAAAAAAAAAAAAAAAAAAAAAAAAAAAAAAAAAAAAAAAAAAAAAAAAAAAAAAAAAAAAAAAAAAAAAAAAAAAAAAAAAAAAAAAAAAAAAAAAAAAAAAAAAAAAAAAAAAAAAAAAAAAAAAAAAAAAAAAAAAAAAAAAAAAAAAAAAAAAAAAAAAAAAAAAAAAAAAAAAAAAAAAAAAAAAAAAAAAAAAAAAAAAAAAAAAAAAAAAAAAAAAAAAAAAAAAAAAAAAAAAAAAAAAAAAAAAAAAAAAAAAAAAAAAAAAAAAAAAAAAAAAAAAAAAAAAAAAAAAAAAAAAAAAAAAAAAAAAAAAAAAAAAAAAAAAAAAAAAAAAAAAAAAAAAAAAAAAAAAAAAAAAAAAAAAAAAAAAAAAAAAAAAAAAAAAAAAAAAAAAAAAAAAAAAAAAAAAAAAAAAAAAAAAAAAAAAAAAAAAAAAAAAAAAAAAAAAAAAAAAAAAAAAAAAAAAAAAAAAAAAAAAAAAAAAAAAAAAAAAAAAAAAAAAAAAAAAAAAAAAAAAAAAAAAAAAAAAAAAAAAAAAAAAAAAAAAAAAAAAAAAAAAAAAAAAAAAAAAAAAAAAAAAAAAAAAAAAAAAAAAAAAAAAAAAAAAAAAAAAAAAAAAAAAAAAAAAAAAAAAAAAAAAAAAAAAAAAAAAAAAAAAAAAAAAAAAAAAAAAAAAAAAAAAAAAAAAAAAAAAAAAAAAAAAAAAAAAAAAAAAAAAAAAAAAAAAAAAAAAAAAAAAAAAAAAAAAAAAAAAAAAAAAAAAAAAAAAAAAAAAAAAAAAAAAAAAAAAAAAAAAAAAAAAAAAAAAAAAAAAAAAAAAAAAAAAAAAAAAAAAAAAAAAAAAAAAAAAAAAAAAAAAAAAAAAAAAAAAAAAAAAAAAAAAAAAAAAAAAAAAAAAAAAAAAAAAAAAAAAAAAAAAAAAAAAAAAAAAAAAAAAAAAAAAAAAAAAAAAAAAAAAAAAAAAAAAAAAAAAAAAAAAAAAAAAAAAAAAAAAAAAAAAAAAAAAAAAAAAAAAAAAAAAAAAAAAAAAAAAAAAAAAAAAAAAAAAAAAAAAAAAAAAAAAAAAAAAAAAAAAAAAAAAAAAAAAAAAAAAAAAAAAAAAAAAAAAAAAAAAAAAAAAAAAAAAAAAAAAAAAAAAAAAAAAAAAAAAAAAAAAAAAAAAAAAAAAAAAAAAAAAAAAAAAAAAAAAAAAAAAAAAAAAAAAAAAAAAAAAAAAAAAAAAAAAAAAAAAAAAAAAAAAAAAAAAAAAAAAAAAAAAAAAAAAAAAAAAAAAAAAAAAAAAAAAAAAAAAAAAAAAAAAAAAAAAAAAAAAAAAAAAAAAAAAAAAAAAAAAAAAAAAAAAAAAAAAAAAAAAAAAAAAAAAAAAAAAAAAAAAAAAAAAAAAAAAAAAAAAAAAAAAAAAAAAAAAAAAAAAAAAAAAAAAAAAAAAAAAAAAAAAAATCTTCTTGAATCAGCAAGAATACTGCCGGATTGTTTACACGATCTTGAACATCTAAAGCTCCTCTGTCACGGCAGAACACCCCCTGAAAAAAAGACGAATTGGAGGTTTTGGTTAGAGAATCCATTGATGAAGTTGATTCCAATTCCAATTTAGATTCATGGGTTTGCTGAATTTGAATTGCCGCTTGAGCAGCCTGTAAAGCCGCCGCTGCTTTGCTCCTCTGTTTCTCCGCCGTTTCCTCGTCCATGATTGTCGTCATCACATTAGAATAGCCCTTCTGAAGCAATCTATACAGCATTTTTCATGTTTAATCATTATTGTTTAACTTATATTTAAATTTTAATAATTTTGTCTTTGTGGGATCGATACTCTATTCATCATATATTACTTGAATGCAGCACATGCACTTATGTAGTGTTAGTGTTTTGCATAGCATTAATGTTTAAGTTTAATGATATGGATTCTTTAAATCGATTCATTGACCAGCTTACATTACAGATCTTCGTTAAGATTTTGATTTTCTTTGTAAATACAAGTAAGCTTAAGTTGAAAAAATCGTAGTTGTTATTTGATCTGTATTTTTTTATTTGTCTGTGTTTTTATTTCCCCGTGTAAATTTAGAATCCAAAATTTTCATATGTTATTTTTCATATTATTGTTCGACTTTTTACATCTACCATAAAATGCGGAAAACTTTGCAGAAATTGTTGGCGATGTTGGAGAAAATTTCAATGCTTGATTCATTGGAGTGACACTTATTTGTCTTGAACATTCACTCAGAAGGAGATGAAGAGGATACCTCTGGTAATTTGTGTGGCAACAATGAAAATCTATTTGAATCGGCCTTGTCAGAATCAAGTCAGCAACTCACTAGGCCACCTGTTGCTTCCCTCATTATGATGAGGGTCCCAGCATTTAAGTTGAAGAGAAGAAAATTTCTTCTCAAGCAGCACCCACCTTCCTTTAAGAAAGGTGTCTGCAAGCGCACACCTTCCTTTAAGGAATGTGTTCCCTTGAAGCCTCTATAAATAGAGGCTTCATGCAAACTCTTGATATCATCCGAAGCAAAACAGCTTCTTTTGCGAGAGAAGAAAAGAGAAGAGAGAAACATTCTCGAGAGAAATAGTGAGGATTATTTTAGAGGGAGAGAAAAGAAAAGTGTGAGAAAAAAATATGTGTGGTGCTTTTGTGCACATTGAGAGTTCTAAGAGTGGTTATTTCTCTTAGTCAATATTTTCTAGGATATTCGATATCTAGAAAAATATTGTAAATCCTATTTTTCATAGTGAGATTTTTCTAGACTCAGTCCCCGTGATTTTTTCTCGATTTGGGTTTCCACGTAAAATTCTCGGTGTTGGTTTTAACCATTATTTCTCTTACTTCTTGGCCGTTATAATCTTACGGCGTGGGAAAATATTCCTGGTATTTTTCGGATCGCTTCCGCTATCATTTCTCGTTCCGACAAATTTTTGTTATTTTCTCAACAAAGTGGTATCAAAGCCAGGTTGACTTCTTTAAATCTAGTATGCTCTGTGGTTGCGGTTTTTAAACTAATCTTCCACATCAGAAAAATTTTTAGAGGTTGTAGTCCTTGTGCCATATTTGAATTATGGAGAGTAACTCGAGTCGGATGGTCACGTTGAACGGCTCCAACTATCATGTGTGGAAAGGGAAGATGGAAGATCTTCTTTATGTGAAAGACTATTATTTACCTGTGTTTGCTGGTGCGAAGTCGTAAGATAAATCTGACGTCGAATGGGAATTATGTCATCATCAAGTGTGCGGTTACATTCGACAATGGGTAAATGATAACGTCCTCAACCATATCAGTGAGGAAAAGAACGCACAAAGCTTGTGGAAAAAGCTTGAGGAGTTGTACGCTCAGAAGACTGGTAACAACAAGTTGTTTTTGATCAAGCAGCTTCTGGGGTTAAAGTACCAGAACGGAAAAGCTATGACTGATCACCTGAATATATTTCAAGGAATTATCAATCAGTTGGCTGGAATGAAAATCAAGTTTGATGAAGAAGTTCAAGGGTTGATGCTTTTTGGGACTTTGCCGGACTCGTGGGAGACATTCAGAATGTCGTTGTCTAACTCGGCCCCAGATGGTGTTTTGGCTATGGATGTAGTCAAAAGTAGCATTCTGAGCGAGGAAATGAGAAGAAAGTCAACAGGTTCTTCCTCACAGTCCGACGTCCTAGTCACCGAAAACAAGGGGAGAAGTCAAAGCAAAGGTCCGGCCAACAAAAACTGGAGTCAAAGCAAGTCCAAAAAATACGCTAACGTTGAGTGTCATTATTGTGGCAAGAAAGGTCACATCAAGAGATTTTGTCGAAAGTTTCTTCGAGAAAATCTGAATGCCAAGGGAAACGAAATGAAGGCCGAAGAGGGTGACACAAGCGAGAAGGTAGCCACGACCACTGAAGAATTCTTTATTGTGTACGACGGAGACGTCGTCAATCTCATCTGCCAAGACACGAGTTGGGTGATCGATAGTGGCGCTTCGATACATGCTACTTCGCGGAGGGATTTCTTCTCGTCCTATACTTCTGGTGACTTTGGAAGTGTAAGGATGGGAAATGATGGCGTTGCTAAAGCCATTGGCATGGGAGACGTACGTTTAGAAATCGGCAATGGCAACACCTTGTTTTTGAGAGGTGTGAAGCACATTCCTGACATCCGCATGAATTTAATCTCAACCGGAAAGCTTGACGACGAAGGGTTTTGCAATACCTTTCGTGATGGAAAATGGAAGCTCGCCAAAGGTTCTTTAATTGTGGCGAGAGGAAAAAAAATGCTCCTCTTTGTATGTGATGCATGCAAAGATCGCAGATTCCACAGTTCATACGGTGGACCATGAAGACATGGTAGATCTTTGGCACAACCGGCTTAGCCATATGAGCGAGAAGAGATTGATGATTCTCGCCAAGAAGAATTTACTCTCAGGTCTTAAAAATGGTTCTCTAAAACAGTGTGTTCACTGTTTGGCTGGTAAGCAGACTCGAGTAGCCTTTAAAAGTGTTCCTCACTCGCGGAAACCGGGTATACTCAACATGGTGTACTCCGATGTGTGCTGCTCGATGAAGACAAGAACACTTGGAGGTGCGTTGTACTTTGTGACTTTCATCGTCGATCATTCAAGGAAGATTTGGGTGTATATATTGAAGAAAAAAGATCAAGTGCTAGACGTCTTCAAGCAGTTTCATGATCGTGTGAAAAGAGAAACAAGTGTGAAACTCAAGTGCATCAGGACAGACAATGGAGGTGAGTATTGTGGTCCTTTTGATGAGTACTGTAGAGAGCAGGGTATTCGACATCAAAAGACACCTCCGAAAACTCCTCTACTGAACGGATTAGCTGAGAGGATGAACAGGACACTCGTTGAGAGGGTGAGATGTTTGCTTTCCCAGTCACAGTTGCCGAGGTCCTTCTGGGGTGAAGTCTTGAGTACAGTGGTTCACGTTTTGATTCTCACGCCGAGTGTTCCACTGAACTTCGAAGTTCCAGACAAGATGTGGTCAAGAAAAGAAGTTTCTTACAATCATCTGCGAATTTTTGGGTGCAAGGCCTTTGTTCATATTTCGAAAGACGAGCGGTCAAAGCTAGATGTGAAGACAAGGCCATGTGTGTTCATCGGTTATGGTCTTGATGAGTTTGGCTACAGGTTCTACGATCCAATGCGAAAAAAGCTAATCAGAAGCAGAGATGCAATGTTCGTAGAAGACCAAGGCATCAAAGACATCGATAAGGCGGAAGAGGCAGATAGATGCAATGATGATTTGATCAATTTGGATCAAATTTCTACACCTACAGCATTCCGATCAAGGGGGAGCAGAACCAGAACATGATATCGGTCCTGCCACTGGCGCAGTCCCCACTGCTGATAATGTTGAACCGACTGAGCAAGTTGAAGAAGAGGTTCAAGAGTTGCCAGAAGAACGTCCGTTGAGAAGATCTACTAGAGAGCAACGTCCTTCGACGAGATACACTTCAGATGAGTTTGTGATGCTCACAAATGCTGGAGAGCGAGAAACTTACCAAGAGGCAACTTCCGTTGATAAGAAGAAAGAGTGGCTGAAAGCCATGGAGGAGGAAATGCAATCTCTTCATGAGAATCACACTTATGACTTGGTGAAGTTACCCCAAGGAAAGAAAACTCTCAAGAACATATGGCTCTACAAGTTGAAGACCGAAAGTGCAAGCTCACAGCCAAGGTACAAGGCTCGGTTAGTTGTGAAGGGCTACGGTCAGAAGAAAGGAATCGACTTTGAAGAAATATTCTCACCGGTGGTGAAGATGTCCTCGATCCGAGTTGCTCTTGGTTTAGCGGCACGCTTGAATTTGGAGATCGAGCAACTTGATGTGAAAACTGCATTTCTTCATGGTGACTTGGAGGAAGAAATTTACATGAAGCAGCCCGAGGGATTCAAAGTCGGAGGGAAAGAACAACTTGTGTGCAAGTTGAAAAAGAGCTTGTATGGCCTCAAACAAGCTCCACGCCAGTGGTACAAGAAGTTTGACTCTTTCATGGTGAGTCAAGGGTACAGTCGAACTTTATCAGACCATTGTGTGTTCATCAAGAGGTATTCCGATGATGATTTCGTCATTCTCCTCTTGTATGTTGATGATATGTTGATCATAGGCCGTGACACTAGCAAGATTGCTAAGTTGAAGGGAGAATTGAGCAAGTCTTTTGCTATGAAAGACTTGGGTGCGGCAAAGAAGATACTCGGTATGAAGATCTCTCGAGATAGGAAGAATGGAAAACTGTGATTGTCTCAGGAAGACTACATCGAGAAGGTACTGGAAAAGTTCAACATGAGCAAGGCCAAAGCTGTGTGTTCTCCACTTGCAGGTCACTTCAAGCTCAATTCAGAGCAATGTCCTACAAGTGAGAAAGACAAGGCCGATATGAGTCGAGTTCCTTATGCGTCTATAGTTGGCAGTTTGATGTACACCATGGTTTGCACTCGACCTGATATTGCTCATTCAGTTGGAGTAGTCAGCCTATTTCTCTCCAATCTTTGCAAAGAACACTGGGAAGCAGTAAAATGGATATTCAGATATCTCAGAGGCACTTCCAATTGTGTTTATGTTTTGGTGGCAGTGATCTTATGCTAGTTGGGTACACCGATTCAGATATGGCCGGTAATGTTGATTCCAGGAGATCCACCACAGAAGCTGAGTACATTGCGATCACTGAGGGTTGCAAGGAGGCTTTATGGTTGAAGAGATTTCTTGAAGAATTGGGTCTACGCCAAGAGAAGTATATTATGTTCAGTGATAGCCAGGGTGCTATCCATGTAACACCCGGTTCCATTGAACCAACTTATCATATCAACTAATAGTATACATTTTATGGATGAAATTGGAAGAATTATTGATTAAGTTAATAGTGACTAAGTAAGGGCATAATGGTAAATAGAGACTTATAGTAACAACCTATTTAAAGAAAGAGACTTTGTGATTAATGCACTGTAGCCGCCACTATTCCCTATTTTCCTCCTTCGGTCTTCAGCTCAAGCAGCAGAGCTCTCTAGGCGATTCTTCTCCAAACTAGGTGAGTTCTATTTCGATTCCTTGCTGCACTGGTAGCTATCGATGATTGGGAAGAGTATAAATGTGAGTTTTGAGAATGCTGTATGAGTGAGCTAGTTCGGGTTTTGTGGTAAATCGAGAATGCACAATGAACTAAGCTTCTAAACTAGTGTCTTTAGAATTCTAGCGGTTAGAATGGAGTTTTGAGAAAGTCTAATATATGTTCTGTCTATGACTTTAGGTTTGAGTAAGCTCCCGAGGTAGTCTTCCACCCAATATTTTCCAGGAGACCAGGTAAGTGGAGTATGCATGAGCCTTCGGGCCTACATCACAAAACAGTAAGATTATGTATGTTTGAATTTGTCTGTGTGGCATGCATCATATTTTGAAGGATACGAAAATGAATTTACATGTATTGGTTTGGTGAGGAATGAACAGATTGTAACAGAGAAGCTATTAAGGGAATTAATCGGCCCCTTAACTTATGAAGGGATTTATAACTTTGGGAAAATTGATCTGCTTCCCAATGGAATTTAGGATCAGATCAGCTGTTAAAGGAACTAATCCGCCCCTTAATTTATGAAGAGGATGTATGCCTTTGGGAAAATTGATCCAACTCCCAATGGAACCGAGGGATTAGATCAGTGAAAGAATGTAATTGCAACTGAGATGTGAAAGTAGAAACTGCATGATTAGGATTTATGTTTCAGCATTTCCTTTCGTTATTGCTTCACTTATTTAGCATTAGGATAATAGATGAGTTTTGTGATGTAGGTGAAGAAGTGACAGCAGGTGTGTTCTCTGAGCATGTTGAGGACTAGATTGGTTGGAGGAGCACTTCAATACCACGGTTTGGTGATTCTGATGAGGCGGTTTAACTAATGTCAGTAGGTGTGAATGTTAGTTGACAAGGGTTCAGTTTAAATATACTGAGAGTGTTGGTGGTAGTAGTAGTTTAATGTTTCTTTTATATATATATGGTCCGGTGTTTTTCTGATGTGAAAACATGATTTGGTTTTAGTCGTAGTCTACTATTCTGGATTTTTTTAAAATTGTGGATTAAGTTGTTTTTTAAGGATTTCAGTAAAATGCGCTAGTTCTTTTAGTGGTCGGAGCTGTTCTTTATTTAGAGTGAAAATGGTTTGTATGCTACTCTGTTGCCTATTTGTAAAAAAATTGGGTAATTCTGCCTATCGGTGGATGTAGTCCATCAGTAGATGTCGAAGTTTAGTCTATCGGTGGATGCAGTCCATCGATAGATGTTGAAATTTAGTCTATCAGTGGATGATGAGTTGTTAAATTTTGAGTTAATGAGTCACGTGGGTTAGTTTAGTAAAGTCACGTGGTTGGCGGAAGAATGCATTTATTTCTACTTCTACCGATGAGTCTAAGTGGTTTCTACTGGTATTGTTCAGCGGAAGAAGTGAGTAGAATTTTTGTCATTTTGTGACCCGTGGATGTGAACATAGGAATTACTATTAGATTTTTGTCGTTTTGTGACCAGTGGATGTGAACATAGGAATGAGTATTAGATTTTTGTCGTTTTGTGACCGGTGTATGTGAACATCGGAGTGAGTGTTATATTTTTGTCGTTTTGTGACCGGTGGATGCGAGTAGTCGACGTGTCGTCGACGGGTGCGAGCGGTAGATGCATGAAAGTCGACGTGTCATTCGACTGACGCGAACGGTGGATGTTGGAAGCAGAAGATGCCTTTTGTTTCTGCTTCTACCACCGATACTGTTCGGCGGTAGATGTCACCTATTCTTGTTTCCACCGCCGAGACTATTCTGTCTCTAATAATACCACTGGAACTATTCAGGGGTAGATATGTTCTGTTTTTCTTTTGTCTTCTTTCAACCAACAGTCTTTAATATTTTAATTATTTAATGAGTGTCGTTTTATACAAATATTTTTCTGCTGCAAGTTTTAATGTTTTAAGGGTCAATTTTTGATCGTTGAATGAAATTTTAAAATTTACTCAGAAAGTCATAGTTCGGTTTAGTATTATGAGTGGCGAACCGGGTTCAGAAAACTCAGGGCGTTACAGTATGGTATCAGAGACATTCAGTTAAACCGTTCAAAAGATTACTCATCAGTGCCAATCGTTACATGGAAGTACTTCAACAACTGTAAGTGTTTATGTTAACCTTAGCTAATAGATATTTATGAAAGTAATTAACCCTGCTCAGGAATGTAGCAAATGACTAGACGACCAGGAAGACCAAGGGTACCGAGAGAGATGCTAAATTTGAGAAGTGAGGAGGACCCTAGTGTAATTAGACAGCTGACAGACTTGGTGCGCCAACAGACGGATTTGGTGCGTCAGCAATCCGACCAGTTAGGAGTGTTGTTGAACCGGGAGGTACAGGGAAGTGCCAACTCGGGTTCCAGCAATGAACATTCAGGAGACAGATTCCGAAAGCTACAGTCACCCACATACGATGGAAAGTCGTCCAACCCGATTGTCGCAGAGGAATGGCTTAGGAAGATAGAGAGCATGTTCAAGTATGCCAATGTTGGGGAGGGGGACAAGATCACCTTGGCAACATTCCATCTAGCAGGTGATGCTCAGCTTTGGTAGGAATCGATAGAGACCACTACCAATGTCCTGGCAATGTCTTGGGCGTAATTCAAGGAGATCTTCTACGAAAAGTATTTCAGTAGTGCTGTCCAAACTTCGAAGAAAGTAGAGTTCTTACAATTGAAGCAAACATGATCTGTGGCTGAGTACAGCAGACAATTCGAGTCACTATCAAGGTTCGCTGGACACCTTATTCATAGGAATGAAGATAAGGTGTTTCAATTTATGCAAAGATTGAAGCCCGAAATGTACAGAGGAGTAAGATTTTTTGGTATTAAAGGATTGTCCTTTAGTGAGGTTGTGTCCACGGCGTTGGAGGTGGAAGAAGCAGAGATGAAGTGTACTGGGCCAAAGGAAGCCCCGCGAAAGTTTGTCCAGCCGCATCAACAGAGAGGAATGAAGAGGACAAGTGAAAGCCAGAATAACCAGGGAACAGAAAGGAAGGTGCAGGACACCAAGAAGTTCCCCCAGTGCCCGAAGTGTTTGAAAAGTCACCTGGGCGAGTGCAGGTTTGGGACGGGAAAGTGTTTCAACTGTGAGGAAGTTGGACACTCATACAAGGATTGCCCGAATCCCAGAATCACCCGATGCTTCAACTGTAACAAAGTCGGCCACATTAACAGAGACTGTCCAGCTTTGAAGAGTGGCCCTGCTAAGATAAAGCCGAGGATATTCTCCATGATGGAGTTGGGCGATGAGGAACAACCCGCTGTAGTGTCAGGTACCATTTTGATGAACTCTATACCTGTTTTTACTTTAATAGATTCAGGTGCAACACACTCATTTATAGCATCTGTGTTTGCTGTCAAGTTAGATGTACAGTTTACCCCTACTGAACACGTGTTTAACGTTGCATTACCCTCTGGTGAACGCATTCACTCTAACTAAGTGATGTTTGATAGTGTTGTGTTAGTAGGAAATAAGAATTTACCTGCTGATCTAATTATTATGGACATAATGGGATTTGATATAATCCTAGGAATGGATTGGTTGTTCAAGTATTATGCCACAATTGATTGTAGGACTAGAGTAGTTAGTTTTCAACCCCCTGGTGGTTTGAAGCATACCTTTCAAGTCTCAAAGAAGAGTAAGGGAATATCTGTTATGACTTCTATCAATGTTAAACCCTCTTCATGCCGAGAGTATTTATGCTTTCTGGCCAGCGTTATAGACACACAGTTTGTAGGAAAAGTATGTCTTCAAAATATCTTAGTTGTCCAAGACTTTCCTGAAGTATTTTTAGATGACCTTCCTGGTTTACCACCAGATAGAGAAATTGAATTTGTTGTGGATGTTTACCCAGGTGCCGAGCCTGTATCTAAAAATCCCTATAGATTAGCACATACGGAGCTTAAGGAATTAAAGAAACAGTTGGAAGAACTATTGGATAAGGGGTTCATACGCCCAAGCTTTTCACTGTGGGGTGCACCAGTTCTTTTTGTCAAAAAGAATGATGGATCAATGCTAATGTGTGTTGATTATCGGGAATTGAACAAGTTAACTGTCAAGAACAAGTATCCATTGCCAAGGATTGATGATTTATTCGACCAACTTAATGGTGCACGTGTTTTCTCTAAGATTGACCTAAGGTCTGGTTATTACCAATTGAAAGTCAAATCAGAAGATATTCCTAAGACAGCCTTTCGCACAAGATATGGACATTATGAGTTCTTGGTTATGTCTTTTGGTTTGACAAATGCACCAGCAGCCTTCATGGACCTTATGAATAGAGTGTTCCACGACTATTTAGATAAATTCGTCATAGTGTTCATAGATGATATCTTAATCTACTCACGTACAAAGGATGATCATGCAAAGCATTTGAGCTTGGTGTTAGGATTACTAAGGCAACACCAACTTTATGCCAAGTTTTCCAAGTGTGAGTTTTGGTTGGACAGAGTTCACTTTTTGGGTCATGTGATCTCGGGTGATGGAATATCTGTCGATCCAGCCAAGGTCCAGGTAGTTAAGGAGTGGCCCCAACCGATGAATGCTACAGATATTCGGAGTTTCCTTGAGTTAGCAGGATACTACAAAAAATTTATTGAAGGATTCTCGAAGATTGCTACACCCCTCACTCGGTTAACTAGGAAAAACATTAAATATGCATGTACAGAAGAATGCGAATCCAGTTTCCAGACCTTGAAACATAAACTGACCAATGCCCCAATATTAACCCATCCTGTTGAAAATGGTAAATTTAGTATTTATTGTGATACTTCCAAAATTGGTCTTGGATGTGTGTTGATGCAAGATGGTAAGGTAATAGCTTATGCTTCTAAACAGTTGAAAACACATGAGAAGAATTACCCTACACATGACTTGGAATTAGCTGCAGTGGTATTTGCACTTAAGATTTGAAGGCATTACTTGTATGGACAAACGTGTGAAATATTCTCGGACCATAAAAGTTTGAAATATATCTTCACACTGAAGGAATTAAATATGAGGCAACATCGATGGTTGGAATTTGTAAAGGATTATGATTTTGAGATTAAATACCATCCCGACAAAGAAAATGTTGTGGCAGATGCTTTGAGTAGAGTGACAACTTCAGCCTCAGCCTTGATTCTTGACGTACCATTAGCCTTAGAGACTGAATTCCAAATGTTTAATCTAGAAGCAGTGTACAGTGTGTCAACCATGCTTTCTGCCATATCCTTGAGACCTACTATTCTAGAAAGAATAAAGGAAGCTCAGACAAATGATGTAAAGTGCAACAAGTACAGATTAAGCATAGAATCTACTGTTAATTCAGATTTCAATTATTCCAATGATGGGATTCTTAAGTTTAGAAATAGATGGTTTGTTCTTGCCATTAAAGAACTTCGAGATGAGATTCTTTCTGAAGCACATTCTTCTACATTTTCTGTCCACCCTGGAAGTACGAAGATGTACAAGGACCTCAGACAACATTATTGGTGGCCTTGTATGAAGAGATGCGTGGCAGAGTATGTAGGATCGTGCTTGATTTGCCAGCAGATTAAAGCTGAACATCAGAGGCCTGCAGGAACATTACAACCCTTACTAGTTCCTGAATGGAAATGGGAACAAATAACGATGGACTTTGTTGTGAGATTGCCTAGAACAGCAAAGGGACATGATGCAATCTGGGTAATAGTTGATCGATTAACTAAATCTGCCCACTTTTTGCCAATGAGGATGACATACTCGTTGGATCAGCTTGTTGAATTGTATGTGCAAGAGATTGTTAGGTTACATGGAGTTTCGGGTACCATAGTTTCAATCGAGATTCTAGATTTACATCTAAGTTTTGAAAGAGTTTGCATAAGGCTATGGGTACACAGCTCAACTTTAGCACAGCCTTTCACCCACAAACAGATGGACAATCCGAAAGGACTATCCAAACATTAGAGGATATGCTCCGTGCATGTGTATTAGAATTTCAGGGTTCTTGAAGTAAGTACTTATCATTGGTGGAATTTTCTTATAATAACAGTTTTCAGGCAACAATAGGGATGGAAACCGTATGAGGCACTGTATGGACGAAAATGTAGATCTCCTTTGTATTGGGACGAAGTTGGTGAAGCACGTTTGCTTGGTCCTGATATTGTGCAACAGACAGTGGAGAAGATTGTCCTCATCCGATAGAGAATCTTAACAGCTCAAAGCCGACAGAAGAGCTATGCTGATAGAAGACGTAGAGAATTAGAATTTGAAGTTGGTGATGAGGTTTTTCTTAAGGTATCACCATTCAAAGGAGTTGTGAGATTTGGTAAGAGAGGCAAGTTGAACCCCAGATTTATTGGACCTTTTTCAATCTTGAAAAGGATTGGGAAGACAGCTTACCGATTACAGCTACCAACCTCTATGGAAGGAATCCATAATGTGTTCCATGTTTCCATGTTGAAAAAGTGTATGCGGGATCCAACTCAGGTTGTGGAACAGCAGAACATTGAAATTCATCCTACCCTTATCTATGAGGAGAAACCAGTGAAAATTTTAGACTATGCAACAAAAGTACTGCGTAACAAGGAGGTTCAGCTAGTGAAAGTGTTATGGCGTAACCAGAACACGGAGGAGACAACTTGGGAGCGCCAGCAGGACATGGTGGACCAATATCCAGAATTATTCAGGTATTGAATTTTGAGGACAAAATTCTTTTTAAGGAGGGTAGACTGTAATACCCGGTTCCATTGAACCAACTTATCTTATCAACTAATAGTATACATTTTATGGATGAAATTGGGTGAATTATTGATTAGGTTAATAAGTGACTAAGTAAGGGCATAATGGTAAATAGAGACCTATAGTAATAACCTATTTAAAGAAAGAGCCTTTGTGATTAATGCACTGTAGCCGCCACTATTCCCTATTTTCCTCTTTCGGTCTTCGGCTCAAGCAGCAGAGCTCTCTAGGCGATTCTTTTACTCGATTCTTCTCCAAACTAGGTGAGTTCTATTTCGATTTCTTGCTGCACTGGTAGCTATCGATGATTGGGGAGAGTATAAATGTGAGTTTTGAGAATGCTGTATGAGTGAGCTAGTTCGGGTTTTGTGGTAAATCGGGAATGCACAATGAACTAAGCTTCCAAACTAGTGTCTTTAGAATTCTAGCGGTTAGAATGGAGTTTTGAGAAAGTCTAATGTATGTTCTGTCTATGACTTTAGGTTTGAGTAAGCTCCCGAGGTAGTCTTCCACCCAATATTTTCAGGAGACCAGGTAAGTGGAGTATGCATGAGCCTTCAGGCCTACATCACAAAACAGTAGGATTATGTATGTTTGAATTTGTCTGTGTGGCATGCATCATATTTTGAAGGATACGAAAATAAATTTACATGTATTGGTTTGGTGATGAATGAACAGATTGTAACAGAGAAGCTATTAAGGGAATTAATCGGCCCCTTAACTTATGAAGGAATTTATAACTTTGGGAAAATTGATCCGCTTCCCAATGGAATTTAGGATCAGATCAGCTGTTAAGGGAACTAATCTGCCCCTTAATTTATGAAGAGGATGTATGACTTTGGGAAAATTGATCCAACTCCCAATGGAACCGAGGGATCAGATCAGTGAAAGAATGTAATTGCAACTGAGATTTGAAAGTAGAAACTGCATGATTAGGATTTATGTTTCAGCATTTCCTTTCGTTATTGCTTCACTTATTTAGCATTAGGATAATAGATGAGTTTTGTGATGTAGGTGAAGAAGTGACAGCAGGTGTGTTCTCTGAGCATGTTGAGGACTAGACTGGTTGGAGGAGCACTTCAATGCCACGGTTTGGTGATTCTGATGAGGCGGTTTAACTAATGTCAGTAGGTGTGAATGTTAGTTGACAAAGGTTCAGTTTAAATATACTGAGAGTGTTGGTGGTAATAGTAGTTTAATGTTTTTTTTATATATATATGGTCCGGTGTTTTTCTGATGTGAAAACATGATTTGGTTTTAGTCGTAGTCTACTATTCTGGATTTTTTTAAAATTGTGGATTAAGTTGTTTTTTAAGGATTTCAGTAAAATGCGCTAGTTCTTTTAGTGGCCGGAGCTGTTCTTTATTTAGAGTGAAAATGGTTTGTATGCTGCTCTGTTGCCTATTGGTAAAAAAATTGGGTAATTCTGCCTATCGGTGGATGTAGTCCATCGGTAGATGTCGGAGTTTAGTCTATCGGTGGATGCAGTCCATCGGTAGATGTTGAAATTTAGTCTATCAATGGATGATGAGTTGTTAAATTTTGAGTTAATGAGTCACGTGGGTTAGTTTAGTAAAGTCATGTGGTTGGCGGAAGAAGGCGTTTATTTCTACTTCTACCGATGAGTCTAAGTGGTTTTTGCTGGTATTGTTCAGCGGAAGAAGTGAGTAGAATTTTTGTCGTTTTGTGACCCGTGGATGTGAACATAGGAATGAGTATTAGATTTTTGTCGTTTTGTGACCGGTATATATGAACATAGGAATGAGTATTAGATTTTTGTCGTTTTGTGACCGGTGAATGTGAACATAGGAACGAGTATTAGATTTTTGTCGTTTTGTGACCGGTGGATGTGAACATCGGAGTGAGTGTTAGATTTTTGTCGTTTTGTGACCGGTGGATGCAAGTAGTCGACGTGTCGTCGAC
Source organism: Begonia masoniana (assembly GCA_022432975.1). Lineage (NCBI taxonomy): Eukaryota > Viridiplantae > Streptophyta > Magnoliopsida > Cucurbitales > Begoniaceae > Begonia > Begonia masoniana. Next base: position 8,803,601 of record CM039508.1, on the reverse strand, counting down.
GGGTGCGAGCGGTAGATGCGTGAAAGTCAACGTGTCGTTCGACTGACGCGAACGGTGGATGTTGGAAGCAGAAGATGCCTTTTGTTTCTGCTTCTACCACCGATACTGTTCGGCGGTAGATGTCTCTTATTCTTGTTTCCACCGCCGAGACTATTCTGTCTCTAATAATACCACTAGAACTATTCAGCGGTAGATGTGTTCTGTTTTTCTTTTGTCTTCTTTCAACCAACAGTCTTTAATATTTTAATTATTTAATAAGTGTCGTTTTATACAAATATTTTTCCGCTGCAAGTTTTAATGTTTTAAGGGTCAATTCTTGATCGTTGAATGAAATTTTAAAATTTTCTCAGAAAGTATTAGTTCAGTTTAGTATTATGAGTGGCGAACCGGGTTCAGAAAAATCGGGGCGTTACAATCCATCTCTCTAAGAATTCGTCATTTCATTCGAGATCCAAGCATATTGATGTGATGTATCATTGGGTTCGAGATTTGCTCGAGACAAAGCAGTTGCATTTGGCGAAAGTGCACACCAGTGAAAACGGTTCGGATATGTTGACGAAAGCTTTACCAAAGGAGAAGCTCAAAGCCTTTCGACGAAAAGCGGGATTGTTAGAGATTCCTCATCATAAATCGGGAGGGGGAGATTCGTTGGCTCCCTCATTATGATGAGGGTCCTAGCATTTAAGCTGAAGAGAAGAAAATTTCTTCTCTTCAGCGGCGCCTACAAGCAGCACCCACCTTCCTTTAAGAAAGGTGTCTGTAGGCGCACACCTTCCTTTAAGGATGGTGTTCCCTTGAAGCCTCTATAAATAGAGGCTTCATGCAAACTCTTGATATCATCCGAAGCAAAATAGCTTCTTCTGCGAGAGAAGAAAAGAGAAGAGAGAAACATTCTTGACAGAAATAGTGAGGATTATTTTAGAGGGATAGAAAAGAAAAGTGTGAGAGAAAAATAGGTGTGATGATTTTGTGCACATTAAGAGTTCTAAAAGTGGTTATTTCTCTTAGTGAATATTTTCTAGGATATTCGATATCTAGAAAAATATTGTAAATCCTATTTTTCATAGTGAGATTTTTCTGGACTCGGTCTCCGTGGTTTTTTCCCGATTTGTGTTTCCACATAAAATTCTCGGTGTTGGTTTTAACCATTATTTCTCTTACTTCTTGGCCGTTATAATATTACGGCGTGGGAAAATATTCCTGGTATTTTTCGGATCGCTTCCGCTATCATTTCTCATTCCGACAAATTTTCGTTATTTTCTCAACACCACCGTCTCATGCAATGGAGTTATGTCGCGTTGAGGAATTACATTGGAATAGGAAGTCCAATATTCGAAGAGTGCTAGAGAACCCTCTAGATGCCTCATCAACCTTGCTGTGTGTTGGAGTTGACGATGATCCTAGTGGTAAACAACATCGATCGACTATTCTCAAACCAACTGGGACTGAAGTGGAGCAAAGATGACCTATAAACAGTGAGTAAAGAAACCACGTTCGGTGGAAATACCCGAGACAAAAGAAGTCTCCATGGCAGAGGCTGTGCTCATAGGCAAGGGAGGATTTGCAGCATAAGATTGTTGAGTTCTCACAAATTCGAGTAATGTCAACAACGAGGAAATCCAGGAATCACGAGTATCGCTTTTCAAAGATGTCGGCCAAGAAGAAATTGGTATTGAAATAGAAGAAGGCTTGGCGACGGAGGGAGGATCGGCGCCAGATGAATGGGTGTAACTTGAGACAAGGGGCGGCAGCTGTTTGGACGAGTTTTGAACATGGAAGCGTAGACGGTGACAAACGTAGGGGGTTCAACAGGATGATGGGTCTGATGGATCTTCATATGAAAAGTATTGGGTTGGGTTGTTTGAAGATGAAGCCCAAACTACAATGCAACCTGCAAAATTTTAAGTGGGCTATTTTATGCGACAGCCCCCATCATTTGAGACTCCATCTACACAATTTAAGTGTAGAAAAGTTAGCTGTTGGGACATCCAATGGTTGAAGACTGAGTCATAGTAGTTGGAATCTTAAGCAAACCATTAAAGGGTTTGGAAGATGTCCAATTTTCTACATCTTCACCATCAAAGCATATACTATATTTATATATTACAGTTTTGCCGAATCTAATTTTCATACTATACACAACTGTGATCATATAATAAATAAATTATGTTTGGTCACCTTGGTTCTTTGTTTTTTTTTTGCCCAAAACTAAACCGAAACCCACGATGTAAATCCATTAGAACCACTTTTCCTTTCATTTTCCAGTCTCTGAGATTTTTCTAATGTTAAAGATAATGTCGCGACCATGAAAATAAATTAATATTTTGTTAGTTTCGTTAATAAGTTAGTAATACGCGTGAACTTAGAATTTACCATATTAGAATTCGGACAGCTTTAGAAAACAATACCCAAATCCATTTTGTATAAGTGTATAGAATCAAGTATGACAACTAGATTTTCCAACTCCATAAATCCCTCACGTCAAGATCTCTCTCTTGATAGATTGTTCAAGAAAAATGAATGTCACTTGAATTGAGATTATGAGTTTATGACTCTTCGTAATATTAAGTGTGGAATTACTGTTCTGACTGTTACAAAATGAAGTAATTACAAACTAGTCTCTAGACATGATTTTGACCCCAATGAGCCTATTATACTTACTTCAAACTTAATTAGTTAGTTAATTTATTAAACACTTCAATGAATGCCACTTAATAGTAAATTTTGATCGTAACGATCATAAATTAATTTTCTTAACATTTCAAATCCTAAATTTTATTTCCCTAAACTGATTATCATTTAGGGTTTATAACGACATTATCGAACCTAATCTGATAATTTAGGTTCAATAATATCATTATAAATCCTAAATTACTAAATTCATAAAATCTTTGAAAATTAATGGTTCATATATTGTGTTCACACTTACTACTGAAATTAAGTTAAACTCAGATCAAGTGGCAGAATGAGAGGTGGTGGTATAGTTTTGTGGGGTCCCTCTTTATGATAAGGTTCATGTACTTGTGTTCACTTACTTCTTCTCTCAGCAATATCTACGTTTGTCGCTTTGCATAAGAGTCTCTCTGTACAGAAAGACTTTAGTGAAGAAATCTTTTAATGGAAGAATACAAAAAAATACAGAGATGTCCCTTAAACCTAAAATCTTATACATAATAATACACCATCGGATAGAAGATTGTTACACGTTGAGAAGCGACTAATCTTTGTGGGAAAATAACCAGTCCCAGATTTCAGACATCGACGAGACGAGAGATATTTTGATTATTCCACCCTTTGGTCCAACTGCTTTTAACTTCGGTTTCTAAAACATGGTTAGACGTGTAAGTATACCCAAAACCTCCATTGCAGCTTCTGGCGTTATCTTATCTCCATAAGTTCACATGGCGACGCTTAGCAGTCCTCTGAGCTTCTCTCAATAGAGGAAAATGCCAATCAAGATTCTCATTGTATCTCTCTCTCTCAGCAACAAAGACGATGGAGATGTTTTAGCAGACTTGGGATCATTCAGACCCAGTCATTTCCAGCCATTTCGCTACCCTTTTCTTCTTCCTCCTCCAAACCTTCTGGGTATCGAGCTTTATAGTCTGGGAAGACAAGGCGCAGAGACGGTGATTTCTGAGCAGCGAAGTTGACGACGATGGTGCAGATTTGCGTATGATCAGGCCTTGAAAATGGCAAATTCTGTTTTCATCTGCAGATTACCGTGCATTGTTGTTAACATGTTATTAATTCATAAAAAATCGCCAATACGTGGTCGAAAATTGCCGTAGTTGCGCAATGACTAAACTTCCAACTTCTAAGCTCAAAAATCAACTTAGAAAAATCAACTTAGAAAAATCAACTTAGAATAACAAGTGAATGTTCGATTGAACCAACTACGTAGAAAAGAAATTGTACTTGCATTTTCAATGGAAGTACGGGGTCCAAACTCAAAATGCAAGCGCTCGCACTACAATTGTAGAAAAAGTCCATTCGGGAACAAACACTCACGGTTTCTCTCAGGCGCTCGCACTTTTGTAACACAGAAATTCTGCCCTCGTGGGTGTTCATGGGGTCGCCCGCACCCATTTTACGAGTGACCGCAGTTGAAGTTTGTTTTGTTAACATATTATAATTTAAGATTTGTTTGGATAACCAACATAATTTAAGTTTTATTTTGTCATTTATTTCATAGTTGAGGGGTTTTTTTTTATATTTTTTTTTAAAATAATATATTATATGAATCAATAAGTGAATGACACAAACATAAGGTGATATTAGAATATAAAATTAGAAAATGAACGTAATGTTAAACTCAAATAATAATAACTAAGCATCAATCCAACAGTGCATGCTCATAAAAATTTATGAAATAAGATTAAAATATTAATTTATTAATCACTTGTAACAGTCAAAAGTTATCGTCAAACCAAAATCGTATTCAAGAAAAATCAAAAATAAGGTCTCAATCGAGAGCATGAGAAGAAAAACAAATACCATGAACACTTAACAAGTGCAAAGTCTTCGACCTAGCAAACCCTTTTATACTTTACATTTGTCCTGTGACACTTATACGACGTCAATTTTGACACCTTATATATATAATTATTAATTAGCTTCATATGAAAAATAAAGAAAATAAAAATTTACGAGAAAAATTATAGACTTGTAAACCAAAAACAACGACAAGTCACATAAGGTGACTGATGTCAACGAAGAAATAAGTTAATAAGTTTGAAAATGAAGTTGCGCCGAGGACAAGTCTAAGAAGAAAAATATGACGTAATGGCCAACGTCGCCGTATTTTCATATATGTAGACTATTATTCTTACGAGTCTCCAAAAAAAAAATTAAGAATGATTTATTTTGAAATAAGTAAACACATAAATTAGTTTCATCCTCCGACAAATTTCATCGTACATTGAATTTTGTGAGGTTTAAGTTTGAAATAATTCAAATTTGGTGGATATTTCAAGCATGAAATGTAAGAACAAGCAAATGAAATTGACAAGTGAATATGACTTCTAAGTATAATAAGTGAAAGAATCAATATATTTACGCCAACGTTCAAAATTAATCATTTATGCAAATTTAATATTTCGAGTCATTTTTCAAATCATACGTAGTTTTTAATTTTATAATAAAATATTATCAAATGTAAATTTTATTTTTTTTTGTTATTATCTAACACATGATGTGTCTGGTCGTCCATTAATTAGTAAAATAATTTGGAGTAATTTAAAATAATATATTATTCTACCAACGAAATAATATATTATTTTTCAAAGAAATGTCGTAGAATCTATTTTTAGTAGCAAAAATAAACGGAAAAATTATATGAAAATTTAAATACGGTAAATTAACGAAATTACCATAATGACCCGAATCGTTTTACTGGGATTTCTTCTCCACGCGGTATGACGGGTCAATGGTCAACCTTAGCAAGTGATTGTTCACAGAGACGACCATGGAGATGAAGTCAGTTTCCACCTTCTTCCTTTTCTACCACTCGAGCCCCGGTTCTTCCATCCTTCTCCTCATTTTGCTTATCCGAAAATCTCCAACTCTACTTCGTCTTTAACAGTCTTCTCTCTTCTCCGTCTCCAGGTTTGGTTTTCTCCTTTTGGTCGACTTTTTTTCGTTGAATTGTTTCTGGAGCCATTTATTGCTTTCATACTGTTCATTTCTCTGCTTCTCGTTCGTCGATTTGATCTACTGAAGCACTTAACATCGAGCTGGGCATGTAGAATTTTATGAATTAATTGTTTATGATTTGAAGTTTTTATTCTTTGAGCTCTTGTGAACTGCGTATGTGGGACGCGGCTCTGTCTGTGGTAGTTGTTTTGATTAATCTTCGTTTCGGTTTTGTTCTGCTGTTGAAACTGTGTGAATTTTGAAGGGATTTTTGGGTTGCTTGTTCGTAGCAGTTCGAATTCTTGAAATCAAATATGCGTAGCCTTTGAATCAGCACTTTCCCTGCCCGGCACTTCTTTTATTTCTTCAAATTGTGGTACCGAATTCGAAGGAATGGGTTCTATTCAACTGCAATTTTACACGATTAGACACAAATGAAACCCTGAACAGAAGCTGGTTCTGTATATTCATCTGTTGAGGCTAATATACTTAGCTTCTTCTCGTCTTTAAAGTCAAAGATGGTAATCGAACACATTATATCATTGAGATTGGCAATCACAGTGGCGAGTGTTTTCCTACTGGTGCAACCAGTTAGAGTTTTTGCATCTGGAATTGTGATGAAATCGACCATTTGTGGGGCGGATCGAATATTATATACTGATTTGAATGGTTGTGAATTTTATTACGTAAATGAAGACACAGTCGACAAAATTGTGTTTTGCAAAATTCTCCGATTCTACCATGCCAATCATTGCTTGCTAGAGAGTTTTTATGGAAGTAATATATGTGGATTACACTTCTCATCAGGTTAGCCTAGTAAAGGTCAATGGATTTTTTTTACTAATTCGACACTCTTTTGAGATAGGCATCTTTCAATCCTTAACTTCTTTTTTGTAATTATCATTTTCTTCAAAGGAGTGAGAAAACTTCTGCAGTTATCGGTCCCCAATGTCGATCCCAACAACCATGCCTCTCAAAGGAAACAGAAGGTTCACAAAATCATCGGAATAGGAGTAGCTGGAGCTTTTGTTTTGTGTTGCGCCTTGATCTGCCCTTGCATTTATCGAAAAAGAAAAGCAACAGCCCATGAAGTTCTTGCAAAGGATCCTTCTTCGAGTGAGTAAAACAAGACATGATCTTTGTCCACATTTCAAGTTGCTGTCTTGTTTTCTCGATCGTGGGTCTTAACCACCTTACATTTTGTTTGTCTTGTCAAAGAAACCTTTTTTTTTTTTTGCTTATTTTATAATCAAAGGTTGATTAACTTTCTTGCAGGGGATTCATCACATTCCTTTGAAATGCATAATAACTCCGGAAAGGCAAGTCCAATCAGAGGACCCGTACCACCTAGTCCATCTCGATTCTTGATGTCCCCTAAACTCAGTAGACTTGGATCTATCCATCTCAGTACGAATCAAGTTGTGAGAGCAACTCAGAATTTCTCACCATCCCTGATAATAGGTGAAGGAGGCTTTGGAACTGTCTACAAGGCACAACTCGAAGATGGCCATGTAGTTGCTATAAAACGAGCAAAGAGGGTATGTGATGACTCAATCCTAATTATTATACTCCTACCATTACCATTATTGAAAAATCTGATCTTATGCTGTTTTATGATCATGTTGATATTTGAATTTCTAAGGATCATGAAAAGGTTGGTGATCAATTAAGAGGTCCTGATGGTAAAACGAACGACTTATGCATAACTTACTCATGTATAAAAAGCAACAATCTATGAAGGACGAGCACTCCAATTTAGTCGAGGTGTCCATGCTTGATTTTGCTATTGATTTTCTCTCTTAGTGACTAGTTTTTGTAGAGTTCTTATCAGACACAAACTTTCGTCGAACGCCATTGATTTTCTCTCATATTCCCTATTTTTTATTTTTCTCACTTTCAGAAACATCAAGAAAACCATCGGAAAATTGACTCAGATATGATACATCGTAAAATGCCTATTGTTTATTTCAAAACTTGAAAATGACATTTATTTTCAGAAAAGAATAATAAATTGGAATGAATAAACATCAAGAAACTATGATTTTTATTTAGAAAATTATATCACTGTGTGATTCTAGCACAAGAGATTATATATTATATATACATATATAGTCTATTATCTTATTAGATGTGTGTGAGTGTGTCTATGTCTAGTTTTGGCTTGTCAAGATCTTGTCATATCTTGTATAGACGACCATATTCAACCTTCTTATGCAGCAATTTGTCGTGATATTAAGATTTTATTTGGTTCCCTATAAGGGAGGAATGGATAAAAGTGATCTCTAAAACTCTACGGAATAATTTAAGAAGATATAAAGTTCTGTCTGTTAGTTAAAGATTTTTTTTTTTCATCATTATTCGTCGCTAGCAATAATAATAGGCACAAACATCATTTAGGAACACTTTGAGAATCTAAGAACCGAGTTCAGCAGCGAAATCGAACTACTGACGAAGATTGAGCATCATAATCTAGTGAAGCTACTCGGGTATGTTGATAGAGGAAATGAGCGCCTTATTATCACAGAATATGTTGGAAATGGTACTCTCAGAGAACATTTGGATGGTAAGATCACTCTTTCTAAAAGTAACCGATATTTTGATCTCGACGATTTTCTCTGAAACCGGTGGCTTTGTTCTAACAATTGTAGGCCAGCGTGGAAAAATCCTGGATTTTCATCAGAGACTGGGGATAGCCATTGACATTGCTCATGGGCTAACTTATCTCCATTTATATGCAGGTTAGTACTCTTATGGTTGGTCATTTTATTTTAGGAAGATTCAAGTAGATTCCACGATATAATTTAATGCTCAACTAGCTGAAACAATCGTTATCACCAATCATTTTCAATTTCTTTCAAACGCATAATTACTGTTATACATAATATTGTTTGGTCGTTAATCGAACCATGCTCTCTTGGCTTTCCGAGCTCGTAAAATCTTAACAAGTGTTGAATTTACCGTTCACATATTCGGTTTTTTTATTTTTATTTTTGCATCATTTTGAGATAAATTGTCTTACAAACAGAGAAGCAAATAATCCATAGAGATGTGAAATCATCGAATATTCTTCTCACTCGAAGCATGAGAGCCAAGGTAGCTGATTTCGGTTTTGCGAAGGTTGGCCCGATGGATGCTAATCAGACACACATTTCCACTCAAGTGAAAGGGACCGTTGGTTATCTTGATCCAGATTACATGAAGACGTTGCAACTTACTAACAAGAGTGACGTCTTCTCGTTCGGGATTTTATTAGTCGAAATTCTAACGGGACGACGGCCATTGGAGTTAAAGAAGCCTCTCGAGGAAAGGGTGACAATTCGATGGGTAAGTTTAACTTGGCATAACTTATTTATTTTTCATGTTAGGGTGTTTTAGTGAAGTAGAATAAAAGAGGAGGAAAACCGACAGGATTCAACATCTACTTGTTCAACAAAGTGACCATTAATGAAGGATATATGTTCTAATTTCGGCAACACATGCTCATCATTTGATATATGTTTTCAGGCATTCAAAAAATACACCGAAAGAAACGTTGAAGAATTGCTGGATCCACTAATGGAAGAAGCCGTGGACGTGGAGATTCTCGTGAAAATGTTTGAGTTGGCTTTTGAATGTGCAGCTCCGATACGGGCAGACCGACCCGAAATGAAAATGGTTGGAGAGCAACTGTGGGAAATAAGGGCAGACTACGTGAATTCAAGAAGACAGCCATAGCACCTGAAATTCTATACTTAGCTTCTTAACTGAGTTGTGTCTGATCAGTTTACCTTGTCTACCATAATGTTCATTTTTATTGTAATAAAATGTCACATTTTCACCAGTACATAATCTATAAAGTTACTCACTTTGACTTCTGCCCTGCTGCTGACACATGATTAGAAGCCGTGCTTCATGATTGTGTAACTTGTTTCTCTCTTTTGTCGGAAACAACCTTAAATTCTATCCATGACCAAGAACAACAATGAAATCACATCATAAATAATGAGCAAATTCCTGGTTTTAACACTTTTTTTTCCTAAAAAAAATCAATCCCAGAGTGAAATTTCTGCTTAATTATCGTATATATCTCTAAATAGTTGAACAAGATTCATCCATCATCGTTTCCCATGATTATTTCAAACACCGCGAATAGTTTGCAATCATTGTCACAATTCCAAATTCACACAATCATTGCGCTAAATATTAAGATATTTCACACCCCTCCCCAAATTGAAATGATCGACACCTTCAATGAGTTGCTAGAAGATATCAGTCTGGGAAACTACACTCCTTAACAAGTATTTCTTCAGCTTTCTCCTGCGCCGACTGCTTGTCCTGCATGGCAAAATGTAAACAACATGCTGCATTCAGAAACTTGTTATAAGTTCATCATTTACCCACAGAGTTAGCAATTGAGTTCAATCCATAATGATCTTACATTGTTCAACATTCTTTATTTCAAATTTATTAAAAATTCTCAGTCAGATCTTCAGACCAACAAAACTCATCTGAGATCGAGAAATAGGAAATTCGGGGTTCGTTTGAAGACGCTATTGCTGTCTATAATCTTATAAAATAGAAAGTGATTTGTAAACAGAATGAAGCAGAAAAACCTAAAAGAATAAAACAAGATAAATTCTTTTCAAACTGTTTTCAAAAGCACATTGCTTATTTGGACTGTTCTCTGAAAACAGTTTTGTATATGCTACCAACAACTACTTATCAATAACTATTTTCTTAAACCTAGCAGAATTTACTGACCAGTATTGATTGTGCAACACGAATGCGTCGGTCGGCACTTTCTTTCCGTCGTCGTTACGGTTCCAATGGTAAATTGCATGCGTTCTGTTCTTGATTTCCAGCGTAGAATGACCATAACTTGCTTCTCTAAAAGCCGAAAAATCAGGCTGAGGATCTCTAAACCTGATAGCCAATCAAATAATTTAGTGTACAATCCATCATTTTCAACAAATTATAAATTGATTGTAAATTTGCTTCAAATTGCTTACATACCTTCCAGCCAGACCTTCTTGATTTCCTCCATCTCCAACTGTTATATAAACAGGAGCTGCTTTGTCTTGTACCGGAAAACGGTCACCACTCGTTACATTGTAGCGAATATTTGAGATTCGATACTGGAAAAAAAAAACAAATTTATTTAATTTCTTTTTTTGGGAACAACACCCCCTAAATTATTTATTTATTTATTTATTTATTTTTGCATTCTTAGGTCCTTTTTCCCATCGAATTCATTTCCGCAATTCCTTGTATGAACATTTTCTATCAAATTTAACATTCTAGCCATTCTCAGTACACATGGACAGTTCAAAATCCACATCATCCATCTATCTGTTATATCTTCATTCAATTTGGAGCATCGTCTTGCAATGTAAGTTTTAAGGTTTCTCAGATTACATCTTTTACCAATTAAAAGTTGATACCAGAAGCTCGAAATACAGGAAGATGTAACAAATTAGTGAAGCTTAACGCGGTTTAACAGTTCGTCACCCAATCAAGTTCAAAATGTTAGTTGACAGAAACTTATATCACAGTACCTTTGGAAACAAAATCTTAAAGGGCATAGACCTAAAAGTAAAACTATCACGTGGTGTAGGTGTTATTGCCAAAAAAAACTCAAAGTGCAAGTATCTTCCTTCATTTTACTCTATTATCTCTGTCAAAAGATATATTAATGCAGAAGAGTCACTAGGAAAGAGGAAACTTATTTACTTTCATGGCCATGAAGTTTTCAAATAAACTGCAAAGTTTTTCAGTAAATTATGATGAGTATAACGGCTTGGACAAACAAAGAAAATTACCACATTTAGTTTAAATGAAAGATGAAAAGGAAATAGAGGTGTTAAGCGCCATACCGATCTTTCGTACGCATGAACATGGCCGGCAAAGATGACATCAACTTTGTTTCGGACAAACCATTTCTCGAATACTGCTCTCATACTTTCACCCTCCATGAAGTGGGCTTCGTTGCTGTTGTAGATCGGGACATGCATCAGAACAATCAGCCAAGGTGTCTTCTCTCTGTCGACCCGTTTCAATTCTTCTCTCAGCCACATCCACTGAGGAGTGTATTTCACTGTACCAGATTCATTAATCTAAATTATAAGTACATTTCCTTCTCTTCTGAACAGAAATTTAATAAGAAACAATAGGGAAACCACTGCAGTTGATTTTTTTTTTTTTAAAAAAAAGAAAAAGACTTCAGTTTATGTATGGCTACGAGATAATTTATCAAAAGATTAACAAAAACAAAACAAAAAGTAAAGGAAGAAATGAAAAGTTACCAAATGGAGAGTAGCTAGAGAGTACAATTATATGGGCTGATGCACGTCGAATGGCGTACCAAAGCGGACTGCTACTTTGGGAGGCCATGTAAGGTGTATGATATCGATAAAGAAAGGATTTAAAAGGAATAATTTCACCCTACAAAATTCAGGCAGCAAAACAGAATCACCAACTGGCAATTTTGAAGCAAGTAGTTTCTAAGTTATGGCAATATGCAACCAAATAGTAAGTAAAAGAGCTCTTCCATCCAATGTTTCATTGTCTTATCTAGATTGGGCGAAGACGAGTCAAATGGAAAAGATATTTCAATAAGAGACTTTTACCATGAAAGGCATGTACTCTATTTCGTGATTTCCAGCCGACCAAATCCAAGGTTGATATGCAGTGCTTTTCTCAACAAACCGACCCCAAGTATCCCACCTTAAACCAACATCATTGTACTGATACCTATCAGCATAAGAGAGATCTCCGACAAATAACACTGTCTGTCCTCCACTGGTCATATAATGATCAAGAGTAGACAGAGAATTGAATGTCTGGCCCAAATCACCTAGAGTATACATATTAGAATTCCATTTAAAGATCACCGAATAAAGAAATGATATAACAGTTTACATAAAAAATGAATTTGAAATAAGCTTAGAAAATGAAATGTATTTTGATAGCTGCTAAAAGTGGGAATTAATGCTGACAATAGAAACAAAGGCTAACCTCACGTCGTCACAGGAACAAAGATCAAAGAAACTACTAAAATCAAATTCAACTGGAGAAACCCACTACCATGGAAAACTACTCAGTACTCACCAATTATTCCAAATTTGTAGGGAGCATCAGGGTTAATTTCTGGGGGTGTCTCGAACCAAAATTCTCGAGAAGATTCTTTGCTTCCAATTTTGTAATAGTACTTGGTGTTATACTGGGAAGGGAAAAAAGCCATATATCCATTCAATATAACATAATCAGATGAAAAAGAACAAAGGTATCAAACAACAAAAAGTCATAGGAAGTTCATCCTTAAGGTTATCAACTTTATTTTAACAAAACAAATTAAAGAAATCAATTAGTTTTCTACACTCCATCTCATGAAAAGACGAACTTCAATACCTCGAGGCCATTAACAAGACAGTGATGGATGTAGCCAGACTTGTATTTGTAAAAGGTATAGTTAGTCGTTTTTGCCTCTGCTGTAAATTCATACACTTCTTTTGATTTACCGTACTGTACTTTACTTGGTCCAGCCCCATTAGCTGTCAACCATGAGATAATTACAGCTTTTCCATCATAATCGCCTTGGGTTATATGCACCTATAAATGGACGCAAGGAAATCCAAGGTCAAGACATTCACGTACCAGAAATAGACATAACCAGGACATGAAATTATGTAATTGTCTGAATGAATATAAATATCTAGCCACAGATAGATAGTGTCTTCTTCCACAAATAACTAAACTTTGATGTTCCTGTCAACCTAATTCCAATCCTCACTTCTATACCATCATTACTATGGTTGATCTTAACTAAATTCGCATAATGCTATTGAATTCAGTCTGATGATTATTGTCTATCGTTAAAGTATAGATGGTACTGCTTCGAAAATCATGCAAACTAAAGAACTGTCTAACAAAATGAAACGTGGGGGTACTTAAGTTTTCTCCCCCACTCAAGAGTGTATAAATGTGCATACTTGTTGTGGTGCATTTGGACCATCCGGAACTATGAAAGCTTCATTATCAAGAGGAATATCACTGGATGGCCACTCAGACCGAACAAAAGTACTTGTCAACCTTGCATTTCCAACTTCTGAACAGCTCAGGAAGATACAGACACTAAATATGAGTTGAAGCAAAGGTAGATGCATCCTGACATCCCCCGGCATGATTACTAGCTACACCCAAGTAAATCTCCAATACCAAGAGTAAGACTTTCACTAACAATGATTCTCCCTGCCAATAAGTGTAAAAAGTCATAATCAGATATAAAAGGAAAAATAGCACAGACTTCCCTCAATCATATCTTGTAATGAGAGAAACATTTCCAAAAACATTCAAGGCATCTGATAAGTATTCCAGAAATGGGGTTATATAGTGATAATCTTGACAGGGTTAAAAAAGTTTTGGATTCAGAAAGATGATAAAATAATTTATCCCAGTTCAGCCCAAGCAAATGATTTCTATTTTCTTCTCATACCATTGGATGTGCTCGCCAAACCTATGGTCACCTGGGTTAATTGCACAAGAATATTGCATTGCCCATTCAAGAATTTTTTACTGATACTACTACAAGAGGCATCACCCGAGGAATATTTCACCAGTAGAGACTAGAATTTTGAGGGAACTACACTTTCAAGGCCAAAGACTTCTCTTATTGAGCTAAGCCGTTGATTAATGATCTTAATCCTCTGCCTCTCACTCTCACTAAATAATATTGATATGAAGGCAAACACTCGATTGTCTTGAAGTATTGAACGAGTTAGCGAAAACACCATCGTATTCTAGGACTAGTTAAGCAAGATGACATCCAAATCAATCTCCAATACATTCTAATATAATCATATACAAAATATCTTACCGTCATACCCACTCTCGGAATCGCTAATGAAAACTATTTCGACAGCATACCTTCGTGATTTTAGAACATCCACGATAAGCAACAGTGGGACTAAATACGGAAATTTATCTAGATTTCAGGTACTCATGCATGAGAGAGAGAAAGGAAGAGGATGGCAGGGGGTTGAGGCCCAGAAACACCAAGAGCCTAGGGAAATGTGCAAAATGAATGAGGAGTGGAGGAGGATTCAGAAGATGAGGAGAAACGTAGGTTAGCAGGAAAGAAATTGCAGGTGAAGTGGCATGGCGTAGTTTGTACTTGTCTTTGTCGCGTTCGGGACACACCTGTTATTTTTGTCGAGAAATATATAGTTACGTGGCACTCTGCCATTGGTCTGAAGTTAGCTCTTGAAAAAAAAAAACAAAATACATTTTTTAAACTCTCAACTAAGTATCTACTGACCCATGTCTTAATCTGGGCCCAATCCGGTCCAGTTCTGATCCCGGATCAGAACCGGATCGAATTTTTTGAGATTTTTATCCCGGTCTTGGAAGGGACGGGTACCAAACTAGGATCGGACCAAAATTTTCTGTCCAGTCCCGGTTCGGTACCAGTTCCTCCCGCCAAAATTCTAATATTTTTTTTGTATAAAAACGATAAATTTTTAACATACAAACTATCTAAAATAAATCTAACTATCTAACATACAAACTAAATTCAACTATCCAACATTAAAATGAAATCTAAGAAACAAAATTCAACTTCCAAAATAAATTCAACTATCTAACGTACAAACTAAATAGTAAACTAACTAAATTGTTAATTTCATTTCAACTTCCAAGCAATCAATTCAAAACCATTAGAGATAAATATTAAAATGAAGTTAATAATTGCAAGCATATCAAGTCATCGATGTGTCATCTTCTATAAAATTTTCATTGATAGGGTCAGCAGAATCTGCAAAATGCAAATATTGAAGACATTAATTAATAACTAGAGATAAACATGTAAAACAAATAAATATTATAATGTTCGAACATTCTTCTAAAGTTGTGATAGTGCTATCTTCGAAATCATCATCAATGTTTGTAGAAATTTTAAAAGGATTGAATGTTTTGACCCAACTTTGAGAGCATATAAGAACTTTAACACTTTGGGGGCGTAGAGAACTGTGAAAGACATCAAGAACACGACCACCACAACTAAAAGCAGATTCTAACGCCATCGTAAAAATTAGAATGATCAATATATCTTTCGCAATTGCACTCAAAACTCGATACTTATCGGAGTTCCTCTTCCACCAAAATAATATGTCAGAACTGTCTGAAAAATTCTCTAACTTCTCTGAAAAATATAGATCAATCTCTGACATATTTGTAGGATCGAGATTGTCTAAGAGGGGGGTGAATTAGACCTTTTTAATTTTTCTTAAACTAATCAGCAAGCACACACAATAATACAAATAATAGATAGAGAGAGAGAGAACAAACAACACAAGATTTTTTACGTGGTTCGGCCAAACCTTGCCTACATCCACGCTTCAAGGTTCACCCCTTGAAGATCCTTAACCTTCTCCTCAGTGAGAAAAACAGATCGGAATTCCGGGTTCCGATCAACTGCTTTTATAATTCTGGATTGAACTTGACGGGCGTCAATCCACTGCCTTACACAGATTTTGAGTTTATAAATTTCAAGGACAAACTACACTCTCACCAGAATGAAATCTCAAGTTAATATCGAGAGGTGTAGAAGAAATACAGAGTATGATAGATTTCGCAGGTTAGGGCTCAAGAATCAAATTCGCAAAAGTTGGATCTTCGTGCTCTAACCTCGGCTTAAATACTCTATCTTATTTTTAGCTTCACAGAATTGAATGCTCCTTTCTTCAAATGAAAAATGTTACCATTGGGAAGCATCCATACTAGATCAGGTAGTCGTTGCCGTCTGTAGTTGCAAATCGTCGTTGCCATTAAAGTTCTGGAGTTAATGCTGAAAACGACGTCACTGTAGCTTCGCGGCTATTTTGAATTCTGGCGGAAGCTCACCGGTGGAAGCAGCTTTAAACAATCGGAACGTCATCGGTGGATGCAACTTGAAAGGCCATCGGATGATGCAACACTTCAGCTCGCCATCGGCAGATGCATCTTCAAACGCCATCGGCAGATGCATCTTCAAACTCCATCGGCAGATGCAGCTTGAAAATGCCATCGACAGAAGCAGCTTGACATTCCATCGGCAGATGCATCTTGAAAACGCCATCGGCAGAAGTAGCTTGACATTCCATCGGCAGATGCATCTTCAAATGCCATCGGCAGAAGTAGCTTGACATTCCATCGGCAGATGCATCTTCAAACGCCATCGGCAGAAGTAGCTTGACATTCCATCGGCAGATGTATCTTGAAAACTCTATCGGCAGATGCAGGCCTTGAACTCCTTCGACAGATGCAAGTTGAAGTTCCATCGGCAGATGCAAGCCTTCAACGCCATCGGTTTGAGCGAGCGATCGACAGGTGTAGTTTTGCCTTTTGTCGTTTAGCGATCGGCATGTGTGGTTCTTTAAAAACTCCACTGTTTTTGTCGTTTTTCCTATCGGTGGATGCCATTCTTTTCTTCAATCGGTGGATGTCTTCTTTGTCTTTTAGCTATCGGTTAATGTGGACATTTTATACAATTTCAGCCCTGTACACTTAACCAATATTGTTAGAAAACTAAAATACCATTTTTAAGGGTATTTCCAACAGATTAAAACACAAACATAATTCATTATTCTCATTTAACAAACATAATCAAATTACATATTTATCATCCAAATACATTATCAAAAACTTAGTTAGACTTAAATACTAATTAAGTCAACAATCTCCCCCTTTTTGATGATGACAAAATATTAATGTAAATTTGATTAAGTGTTACTCTCCCCTATAATTCTAGCTCCCCCACGGCAAATGCATATATTCCAAGAACAAACACGAAACATACCAGAGTTTTAAAAACATGCATATATCTAGATTTTCAGATTTCCAAAATATGCATACAATCATAGTTAACTAATTCCACATGCATGTCCATCATCAATCAATTCCACATGCATGTCCATCATCAATCAAATATATTCTCCCCCATTGACATTATCAAAAACAATTAGAGAGACAACAGAAGCATTCAACACAATTCAGAAACACATCAGAGTAATTGTATTAGTAAATTAAGAAAAATGTAGACATTAAAGAGAGTATCAGCTACTTAAAAAAGGCTATAAAATGATTCAAAAAAGCTTGGTTAATCCAAGCAGGAACTGCAAGGTCTGAGGAGAAGTAAGCCTCCACGAGTGTTTGGAGGGAAGCAATAGCTTGAGGGACGGGTGAATGATAGAGCACTAAACTCTGGCATGGAGTAGGCGCTGGCTGAGGAGCAGTAGAGGTAGAGGGTCCTTGATATACCACCATATCCAAGCAGGGAGCCGGAGATGGAGAAGGTTCTGAGAACACCACCATGTCCATACATGGAGGAGGCTCGACAGAAGGACCATCAGTAGGAACAACAGGAGGAGAGAACAGGCGCTCAGCTTCATGAATATGCAGGGACATGAACCGCACATCTTCTTCAACTGCAAGCCTGAAAAATGGAAGAAGGAGATCTTCATAGCAAGCCTCGGAGACATTGATTGAACGGGATGGTGCAGGTGCTGGTTCGGGAGTCAGATTGTCAATTGAGGATTTGAGTGACTCAAGTTCCCGGACAATAAGGCGGCGGTGACCATCCACTTTGGTTGCCAACAGACCAAGACCAGTATCAAAATCTGTGCTCATGTCTTTTTGAGTCTTGGCTAGCTTGGCATCTAGAGTCAGTTCAAGCCTACTTTCAAGGGAACTGAGAGTTGTCCCAATGCTGTCAATAGAGGCCTTCAGCTCATTATACTGAGCCTTACTCAACGAGAATCTCCTCTGATAAGATAGAGGAGTGGCAGGAGCATTGGATAAGATGGGTGATGAGGCTTGGACTTGAGGAGTGGGGAGGACTGGAGAGTTAGGTGGAGGGCAGGTAGTGAGGGCATCAAAAATGCAGGTGGAGGAGGACCAGAGATTGGGACTGGAGAAGCACTTGGACTTGGAGGAGGTAATTGGTCTGGTGGAGGTGGTTGGACTGATGGAGGTAGAGAAGGCAATAGGAGTGCAGGAGGAGGAGAAGGAGGATTCTCTGGAAAGGGAAGGGGCACAGATGAGGGAGTAGAGATTGCCTCTGAAACATGGGCTCGTGAGGAAGGGGCACGACGCCTTCGCACTAGAGGAGGAGGTTGGAAGCTAGAAGCCTGAGATTGAGAAGGGGAATTATCAAATACTGGTATCTCAGAGTCATCCCCTCCTTCAGCAATGGACTCTTCTAGCAGGATAAGTTTTCTCTTCCCCTTTTTGGCAACTGCTGCCTTAGCAATATTTTGCTTAGAAGCATCCAAAACAAGGTTCCCTGTTCTTGTTCTCTTTATTTCCATTTTCTTCAGGGTGGTTTGGGAATACTAACTGGAAGGTTGAAGACGGAAGGGGTCTTCATCCTCTGGAAAAACAACCTCAAGCTGCATAAATATTTTCATGAGGAGCAGGTTGTAAGGAAAAGAGGTAGCCCTGGATGACACTGCCTGAATCATCCTTTGAACAACAACATATCCAATATTGAAGGGGGCCTTGTAGTAAAGTGCAAACAGAACAAAAAGTTTCATGGCACTCACCTCGTCATGATGACCACCCTTAGGGACAATATTGTACCCTATCATCTGATGAAATAACCTGGCCCTTGCGGTCAGGTGTTTGCCCTTAAGATGATCAATGGAATGATTTGGGTCTAGAGCTATAATCTGAAGAAAATTTTGACCGTCAGAGGTTCCAAAGAACGGTGGCTCAGTGCCGGATACATACTTGAAGGGGCAGCTATCTAAATGAGAGACCTCCAAAAGGGAATTAATGAACTGTGGAGTGATATCAATGTGCTTTCCATACACAAAGCTCTTAATAGTGGAAAGATCAGAAGTAAAACTCAGGTTGGCATAAAACATTCTGATTGCTTCCGGGTAATAAAAGGATTCTACATCAAAAAGACCTAATAACCCGAGTTCCTTCAAGGGTTCTATAATGTCCATTCCAGCTAAGTCATCAAAGTAAATCCCACGACTAGGAATTAAAGATTTGAACTTAAAGTCTTCATGGTACCTTAACTCAGCTGCTTTAGAGAGAAAAAAGAGAGATGACCACTCTTTGGCACGAGGAATCTCTCGTGGAGGATGAGCTAAGACTTTAGCCTTCTTCTTGGCTAGTTGAGGAACAGCGAAAGATGATGAAGCCATTAGTGCGATTCGAAGAAGGAAAACCTAGAGAGAAAAAAACGATTCGAGAGAAGTTCTTCTGAAAAAGAGCGCGAAAGGTGAAGCGTCTCTGAGAAGAGAGAGTTTAAATGGAATAGGGCATCGCCCGACGAGAGGAAGTCACACGTATAAAACCGATCAGCCCGATGGGTCACACGTGTCGGCAGATTAAAATTACATCAACCGGTGCCTATCGAGAGATATGCATCTTCTGATGCCTATTGAAAACAATGCATCTACCGGTGCCTATAGAAAATAAAGCATCTACCGATGCCAATAGAAAACAAAAACATCTACCGATGCCTTCACAGCTAACACTCAAGATTCACCGACAGAGGGATAACCTTAGTTTTTCTCAAACCGAATGAGACCTAGCTTTATTCTAATATTATTGAAGGTCTTTTCATCAAAAGGTTTTGTAAATATGTCAGCTAATTGATCTACAGAATTTACAAATTCTAAGGATATATCACCTCTTTGAACATGATCACGGATGAAGTGATATCTAACATCAATATGTTTAGTTCTAGAGTGCTTAATAGGATTTTTAGAGATGTTGATAGCACTGGTGTTATCACACCGAATAGGAATCCTATCATAAAATATATTATAATCTTCCAAAGTCTGTTTCATCCAAAGCATTTGAGCACAACAACTGCCTGCAGCAATATATTCACTCTCAGCAGTTGATAATGCAACAAAATTCTGTTTCTTAGAATACCAGGAGACTAGTGATTCACCAAGGAACTGACATGTTCTACTAGTGCTTTTCCTATCTACTAGACTTCCAGCATAATCAGAGTCTGAGTATCCGATTAGATCGAAGGAAGTACCTTTAGGATACCATAACCCTAAGTCAGGAGTTCCACTTAAATATCTAAAAATCCTTTTGACAGCAGTTAAGTAAGATTCCTTAGGAGCAGCTTGGAATCTAGCACAAAGACAAACACTAAATAGAATATCTGGCCTACTTGCAGTCAGATATAACAAGGATCCAATCATACCACGATACTTTTTAATATCCACACTTAATCCACTTTCATCTTTGTCCAATTTTGTAGTGGTACTCATGGGAGTTCTAGAAGATTTGACAGAATCTAAACCAAATTTCTTTTAAGAGCTCATTGATGTATTTTTCTTGGCAGAAGAAAATGCCATCAGGAGATTGACTGATCTGGAAACCTAAGAAGAATTTTAACTCCCCCATCATACTCATTTCAAATTCACTTTGCATGAGGGAGGAAAACTCATTACACATGTTGACATTAGTTGATCCAAAAATAATGTCATCAACATAGATTTGAACTAACAGAATGTCATTATCCTTTTACATGGTAAATAGATTTGAATCAGAATTTCCCTTTTTAAAATTTCTTTCTTCAAGAAAATTCTTCAATCTATCGTACCTAGCTCTAGGAGCCTGCTTAAGACCATAAAGAGCTTTCTTAAGTCTATACACATGATTAGGTTTAGCATAGTCTTCAAACCCTAAGGGCTGCTCTACATAGACTTCTTCCTGAATATAACCATTTAAGAAAGCACTCTTTACATCCATTTGAAAGAGTGTGAATTTTTTGTAGCAAGCGTAAACTAGGAGCATCTTAATGGATTCCAATCGAGCTACAGGTGCAAAGGTTTCCTCAAAGTCGATTCCTTCTTCTTGATTGTAACCTTTAGCAACTAGTCTAGCCTTATTTCTAACAATAATCTCATTTTCATCTAATTTGTTCTTGTAAACCCATTTAGTTCCAATAATGGGATAATTCTTAGGCCGTGGAACAAGTTCCCATACCTTGCTCCTTTCAAATTGATTTAGCTCCTTTTGCATAGCTAAAATCCAATTCTCATCATTCTCGGCCTCTTCAAACTTCTTAGGCTCCACTTAAGAGATAAATGTCACATTGGCACAGAGATTCCTAAGAGAAGATCTAGACTTAACTCCTAAAGAAGGATCACCTAAAATTTCATCTATTGGATGATCTTTGACGAACTTCCAATCTCTTGGAAGAGCAGGATTTTCATCCTTGACAGGAACAATATCTAGGGAAGTAGAAGAAAGTTCTAAAGGTTTTTCTACTTGATGAGGATCACTAGGCTTTTCTAAAGAAAGGGAATCCAGTTGATTATCCAAAGTATCATCCTCATCCACATTGATTGTGGGCTGAGGGGACTCATCAAAGTTGACATGTACTGATTCTTCTACCACTAGAGTTCTCCTATTGAATACTCTATATGCTTTACTGGAAAGAGAATAACCAAGAAAAATTTCAAGATCAGATTTGGAATCGAATTTTCCTAAGTTATCCTTAGTGTTGAGAATAAAGCATTTACTACCAAAGGCTCTAAAATACTTAACAGATGGAGTTTTTCCATGCCAAATCTCATATGGAGTTTTCTCAAGAGTGGGTCTTATAGAGACCCGATTTAGTACATAACAAGCAGTAGCAACAGCTTCAGCCCAGAAATACTTAGGAAGGGAATTTTCATTTAGCATGGTTCGGGCAAGCTCTTGGAGAGACCTATTTTTCCTCTCAACAACACCATTTTGCTGAGGGGTTCTAGGAGAGGAGAAATTGTGCTCAATTCCATACTTGAGACACAAGAGTTCAAATCTCTCATTTTCAAATTCTCCACCATGATCACTACGAATTACAACAATGGTGAGCTCCTTTTCATTTTGAACTCTTTTGCTAAAGCTAGAAAAGGTATCAAAAGTCTCATCCTTAGACTTCAGAAAGAAAACCCAGGAGAATCTAGAGAAGTCGTCAACAATGACATAAGCATAGAATTTTCCACCTAGACTAGCTATATTGGAAGGACCGAAAAGGTCCATGTGGAGAAGTTGGAGAGGCTTGGAGGATGTGATTGCATTCTTCGAGGCAAAAGAGCTTTTAATCTGCTTACCCATTTGGCAGGCTTCACAGACCTTATCCTTCTCAAAGGATATCTTAGGAATCCCTCTAACTAAATTATCCTTAGTAATTTTAGCTAAGGTATCCATTCCTACATGTCCTAATCTCTTATGCCAAATCCAGCTATCATTAAAGGAATTAACAGCAAAATATTTCTCATTATCACAAACAATATTATCTAAGTCAATGATATAGATATTCTCTTTCCTGAAACCAGTAAAGAGAACCTTGCAATTTGTTATATCCTTAATTATACAGGAATTTTTCTTGAAAACTACTTTATAACCTTTATCACATAATTGACTGATGCTTAGCAGGTTATATTTGAGACCTTCAATCAGCAGAACATTTTCTATAATGAGGTTATCAGAATTACCTATATTGTCGATGCCAACAATTTTACCCTTCTGGTTTCCACCAAAAGTGACGTTTCCTTTCTTCCTGTTGACAACAACAAACATGGATGCATCTCCAGTCATGTGCCTAAAACAGTCACTGTCCAGGTATCACTGATTCCTTATTGGAGACGCATCATCCTGCAAAACAAATATCAGATTGTCTTCTTAGGTACCCAAATCTTTTGGGTCCTAGCGTTAGGTCTAGTTCCTTTAGGAACCCATTGTAATTTATAACCAGCTTTCTTGTCGTTTGTTTTTAAAGGACATACAAAGGACTTATGTCCTACTTCATTACAAGTATAGCAAGTAGACGGTTTGACAAAGAAATTCTTAAAAGCTTTTCTCTTATTGAACTTATCATAGCCTAAACCTGCTTTATCATGAGTAGCTCTATGATTCCCTATTAGCAATGTTAAGTTCTTGCTACCATTTGAGAACCAGAGAACAAGTTTATTTAAGGACTCATTTTTCTTCTTAAGTTCCGTGATTTCTTTTTCATGCAAGTTCACTTCGTTGGCATGCTTTTCTAATAAACCTGCATTTTCCTTTTTCAACATGTTATGCTTAGTCTTAAGCATGCCAAATTGTTTAACTAAATCGTTAAATGCATCAACCAAATCACCATCATCTTCATCGGATTCACTATCATTAGAGTAATGACTAACCTGATCTTCGTGTGCCATGAAGCACAGATTGGCTACTTCCTCATCGTCTGAAGAAGAGGTGTCACCTTCGCTGTCATCCCAAGTGGCCTTCATAGCCTTATTCTTAAATTTCTTGGGATTCTTCTTCGCTTGTGGACAATCAGCCTTCATGTGACCCGGCTTTCCACATCCGAAGCATGTGATTTCCTTCTCCTTGTGAGATTTCTCAACCTTTGGAAATCTCCTTCCTTGCATTCTTTTCCTTTGGAGGAATTTGCTGAACCTCCTTGTAATGAGGGCAATATCCTCATTATCTTCTTCTTCTTCTTCTTCCTCAGATACTTCTTGTTTACTGAAAGAGGCTTTCATAGCAATATCTTTTCTTTTTGTAGCCTCTTTCTCCTTGAGGTCTTCCTTCTCGTTTGACCTCATTGTGATCTCATGTGTCATGAGAGATCCAATGAGTTCCTCAAGTTTTAGAACCTTGAGATCCTTTGCTTCCTGTATGGCAGTCACCTTCGGCTGCCAGCTTCTTGGAAGACATCTGAGGATCTTCCTGACCTGTTTATTCACTAGAATAAGATTTACCAAGAGCTTTCAAACCATTAATAATGTTAGTAAATCTTGTAAACATAGAAGAAAAAGATTCATCCTTAGGCATAAAGAATAGTTCATACTCGTGTATGAGCATGTTTAATTTACTCTCTTTCACTTGATTTGTGCCCTCGTGTGCGACCTCTAATAGGTGCCAAATCTCTTGGGCACTCTCACACCCTTGTACTCTATTAAATTCGTCTCTATTCAGAGCACAATACAAGGTGTTTACTGCCTTGGCATTAAGGCTCAGATTTCTCTTATCGGACTCAGATAATTCAGTAGAGTCCTTAGGGATACTTTTCCCATCTACAGTTTTCATGGCCTTAAAAGGACCATTCTCTATAATAAACCAAGTCTCATAGTCTATGGCTTGAACGAATATTTTCATTCTAGCCTTCCAATAAACATAGTCACTACCATCAAAGAAAGGAGGTCTATTTGTAGCTTGACCTTCTATGTGTGTGAAGTTAGTGTTGAATGCCATTGTAGATATATATTTCACAGAGTGTTTAAGCCCAAACTTAGACAGTGACAAACCTTGCTCTGATACCAATTGTAGGATCGAGATTGTCTAAGAGGGGGGTGAATTAGACATTTTTAATTTTTCTTAAACTAATCAGCAAGCACACACAATAATACAAATAACAGGGAGAGAGAGAACAAACAACACAAGATTTTTTACGTGGTTCGGCCAAACCTTGCCTACATCCACGCTTCAAGGTTCACCCCTTGAAGATCTTTAACCTTCTCCTCAGTGAGAAAAACAGATCGAAATTCCGGGCTCCGATCAACTTCCTTTACAATTCTGGATTGAACTTGACGGGCGTCAATCCACTGCCTTACACAGATTTTGAGTTTATAAATTTCAAGGACAAACTACAGTCTCACCAGAATGAAATCTCAAGTTAATATTGAGAGGTGTAGAAGAAATACAGAGTATGATAGATTTCGCAGGTTAGGGCTCAAGAATCAAATTCACAAAAGTTGGATCTTCGTGCTCTAACCTCGGCTTAAATACTCTGTCTTATTTTTAGCTTCACAGAATTGAATGCTCATTTCTTCAAATGGAAAATAATACCGTTGGGAAGCATCCGTACTAGATCAGGAAGTCGTTGCCGTCTGTAGTTGCAAATCGTCGTCACCATTAAAGTTTTGGAGTTAATGCTGAAAACGATGTCACTGTAGCTTCGCGGCTATTTTGAATTCTGGCAGAAGCTCACCGGTGGAAGCAGCTTTAAACAATCGGAACGTCATCGGTGGATGCAACTTGAAAGACCATCGGATGATGCAACACTTCAGCTCGCCATCGGCAGATGCATCTTCAAACACCATCGGCAGATGCATCTTCAAACTCCATCGGCAGATGCAGCTTGAAAACGTCATCGACAGAAGCAGCTTGACATTCCATCGGCAGATGCATCTTGAAAACGCCCTCGGCAGAAGGAGCTTGACATTCCATCGACAGATGCATCTTCAAACGTCATCGGCAGAAGTAGCTTGACATTCTATCGGCAGATGCATCTTGAAAACGCCATCGGCAGATGCAGGCCTTGGACTCCTTCGACAGATGCAAGTTGAAGTTCCATCGGCAGATGCAAGCCTTCAATGCCATCGGTTTGAGCGAGCGATCGACAT
The DNA here is from genome assembly GCA_022432975.1 of Begonia masoniana. Lineage (NCBI taxonomy): Eukaryota > Viridiplantae > Streptophyta > Magnoliopsida > Cucurbitales > Begoniaceae > Begonia > Begonia masoniana. Next base: position 8,777,598 of record CM039508.1, on the reverse strand, counting down.
GTGTAGTTTTGCCTTTTGTCGTTTAGCGATCGGCATGTGTGGTTCTTTAAAAACTCCACTGTTTTTGTTGTTTTTCCTATCGGTGGATGCCATTCTTTTCTTCAACCGGTGGATGTCTTCTTTGTCTTTTAGCTATCGGTTAATGTGGACATTTTATACAATTTCAGCCCTGTACACTTAACCAATATTGTTAGAAAACTAAAATACGCTTTTTAAGGGTATTTCCAATAGATTAAAACAAAAACATAATTCATTATTCTCATTTAACAAACATAATCAAGTTACATATTTATTATCCAAATACATTATCAAAAACTTAGTTAGACTTAAATACTAATTAAGTCAACAATATTAGTTTAATCACTTCTCTCAGAAGAATTGTCAGGCCCATAAAACATAGAGTACACTGCAGTTGAATGAACTTGCGCCAAAGAACTTATTGACTTTGGAGACCTTTGTTGACTATTGCTACTACTTGAAGTTTGGTCTTCATTGGTTGTATCACCTTTATATTTAGTATACAACTTTTCAATTACATCCTCTACCTACTTTGTGTATTGTGCAGCTCTTTTACTACCAACTAAAATGGCTAAACAATGCTGTAAAAATTTTGTTTTGCAACTTAGATCAAGAACAACAACAACAACATATACAAGCATGTTTATTTTTTCAAAAGATCATCAATATTTATCAAATTTCTTTTGCATCTCGTTGAGCATTCTTCTTAGCATTAAATTATCACCGTTACCATATGTCTCAATAGCAATCTTCAAATTACAGACTTCACCTATATACATATTCAATGTAATATGCGGAGAAGCAGAAACATTAAGTGTCATAGTATGAAATGTCTATAAAATTTTTATGTATTCTCGAATGCATGATCAATCTTTAGATATGGGTGAAACTTCCCCTTCTATTTCAGAAAGAACTATCATTCTCTGCTAATTTTTTAAAAGTCATTTCATACTTCTCAGCACTTGCCAACATCAAATATGTAGAGTTCCAACAAGTAGGAACGTCGAGCAACAAATTACTTTTACAAGTAATTTTAACCGCATCAACACAAACTTTGAACTGTTGCAATCTTCCCGGAGAAGACCTTACGTACTTAACAACTTTTCGTACCCTCACTATGAACTCATGATGTTCTTTTAAACCATCAGAAATGATCAAATTGAGGACATGTGCAAAGCATCTTACGTGCATATGATCGCCATTTAAAATCAAAACCTTTCAATTTCGAATTGTTTTCGTCAAATAGGAAATAGCAACGTCATTGGAAGAAACATTGTAAACGGTTATGGTTGTAACATTTTCAATCTCCCAATTAACCAAATATTTTTCAACTTCCTTATCAATAGATTTACTCTTATGGTTCGGAATCAAACAAAAATTCAATGTCTTCTCTTGCACATGTCAATCTTGATCAATATAATGACATGTGAGCACCATATAATTCAAATTTTGAATAGAGGCCCCTGTGTCAGTGGTCAAACATACTCTTTGTGATGTTGTAAAAAAACACTTATTCAACTTAGTTCTTTCTTTCTGAAATATGCCGCGAATATCTCTTGTTACTGTTCTTCTAGATGACATAATAAACTTGGAATTGAGATACAGACAAAATGTCACGCCCCAAATGGGGCCGGAACAGAACGAGGGACGACCGACCAGAAAATCGCGTTAACCGTCCAACTCTAAATATTATTCACTTAAAAAGAACACACAGAGGAAACTTTATAAATTAATATAAAGTCAGAGTCCAAAATATAAATTAAACCGGTTTGATAAGAGACACTAGAGAATATAATGATATACGTCCAAACGAAATAACAAAATACCAAACGGCTTACAATTTTTCAAAGTCTCTAACCTTAAAAAAATTTAAAATGAAACCTATAGAAAATTCTTGTTCCCTCGCTGATAACTAGAACTCCTCTTGATTCGATCCTGAAAAAAAATAGTAGTCATTTGGGGTGAGTCGACTAAACTCAATAGGGGTAGAATTTATTTCTAGCAGTCACAAAATATTATGCATAAATTTAATAAAAATGCAGTTATACAATTTAAATAGATATTCGGTGAAAATGGAGGCTCTCATGGACTCCAAGCACACTGAGCCATAGGCCAAAACATCGACATAAGGCAGTCGCACGTCATAATTACCCTGATCAAGTTTAGGGTTGCTCGCTTGAGGACACGACTCTTCAGCTGTTCTATTACTTCTAGTTAAAACCACACAATTTTTATCAATGATAAAATATGCAGTTGATAAATGTGTGAAAGAACAATAGTACAAAATTTAAAGGGAAAAGTTCAATTTAGACCCCAACGTATGGGGTCAGTGACCATTTGGTACCTAACGTTTTTTTTGTACCCAATCAAACCCTATCGTATAAAACATTTGCAATTCAAACCCTACCGTTAATTTTTAAGTTAAATTTGACAAATATTCTTTCAAAATTACCAAAGTACCCTCTCTCTCGATCAGAATGCAGGTCGCTCTGTGTTCATCACCGACCACCGTCTGTGTAGCGAGAGAGAGAGAGAGTAATGGAGGGCAATGGGAAACCCAAAACCAGCTTCAAAAGCAAAATTAAAAAGATGAAACTTTCTTTTCCTCATTTCTCCAAATAAACTAAAGCAGCCTCCAAAAAGGAAGACCCAGAAAGTACACCACGTTAAGCAAGATGCAGAACAAGATCACCCATATATACCCTGAATCTCTTCGCTTCTCTCCCACTTTGTTTGCCCTTTCGAGCTTTCATCAATGGCAGAAATTACTCTCGCGGAACCTCTCTACGGAGTTAATGACGCTGGGACCGCCATTGCCGAGTCGATGTCTGATCGTTTTGCTCGTGAGACTGAACACATTCCAGAGCCATTTGAGAGTGAGAGATTGCCGGTCTCGTTGTCTTCTAAAATTCAGAGCTTCCTTCGCGTTCCGAATCGATTAGGTTTCCTTCATCCTCGAATTGAAGAAGAAGAGTAAGAATGAACAGAGAGAGAATGAAGGTGGAGGTGGAGGTGGTAGGAGCGGGAAATGGTGGAAGTGGTGGTGGTGGAGAGAGGTGGGTGAGAGAGAGAGAGAGGTAATTTGAGAATTTTTAAAAAATTTAACTGAAAAATTGACGAGAGGGTTTGAATTACAAACGTTTTATACGTTAGGGTTTGATTAGGTACAAAAAAAACGTTAGGTACCAAATGGTCACTGACCCTATACGTTGGGGTCTAAATTGAACTTTTCCCAAATTTAAATGAACATTTTATACTAAATAAATGAATTTAATTAATGAATTAAAAATAATACTTAACTGAAAATAAAATAAACTTCTACCTCAAGTGGGTATACAACAGATCAAAACTAAGTCCAAGTGTAACACCCGACATTTTTGCCATGAAAATATTCCTTGATTTATTAAGGGGGAATTATTTGCCATGTAATTATCCCTTGAATTATTGTACGAGATTATTTTGCTATTAATATAGTGGATGTTTGTTTGGAATGTGTTGGGATGTTAGTAGAAAATCGAACTAGGGACAACCAAAACAAAACAATTGGTTAGAAACCAATGGAATGGCAAAATGGGAAGCTAATTAAGGTTGGTGGGAGGAAGCCAATGGATGATTGACACTTGGCAAGCTTGTGGAAGAATCCATGTCTTCTCTCTTCCTCTTCCTCTCTTCTCTTCACTCCTACGTGAAGCACTTCTCTGTTTTCTCTCTTCCAGACGACTGAGACAAATTCCAAAACTTTGTTTCTCCTGTTTTCTTCTGTTTCCTCCAGTAAAGGTAACCTTCTAAGATAGTTAACGAGTTTAGGTTAGTTACTTATTAGTTTTGTTGAGGTTTAGGGTTAATGTCCAATTGTGCATGATGTAGGTTCCTGACTCGCCGTGGCAACACGAACAAAGCTTGCAACTTCACGGACAACAGGTAAGTTCATACACGTAGGTTGGCTCTTAAGGCCCTTCATCACGGAGATACTAGGCTAAAAATGTCGTCGAGATTATCGTTGGGTAGTTAGGTCGATGATTCGGCCATAAGTTTAATGCCATGCTCCATGCATGGTTTAGATTTCCTGTTGTATATGTGTGCTTTGAATTGTTATTTTTCAAAATGTTAAGTTTGTGCACAATGAATGTTCATGCATACACATGTTTTTTTTCCCGAAAGTCATGCAAATATTTTCTGCACACGGTTTGAAGTTAAGAAAGATAAAACCTATAATGTAATGTTTGGTTAAGTGTGGGACGGGGACTGGCATTTTGTTCTGTATTACTGTACTGTATCTCTATAATGTGCCTGAAAGTGCACTGTGCCTGAAAGTGCATCTCTGCTGCGCTAGTTCCCCTATAAGCCCTACTTATACCCCCCCTGACAGATAAAAGTAATGTAATGTAATGTCACTGTATTTCGAAAGTTCATGCATAGCATATGCATCACTGCATTATATGTTCTTACTGAGCTCTAGGCTCATAGTTGAACTCCCTGTTGTAGGTACGGACCCCATGGATCCTCATGCCGACGAATAGGTGGTTGGTGGCTCGAGCTTTCGGGGGTGGTTGCGGCAGCCAGACACACTTCTGACCCGAGAGAGTGAAGTTTAAAAGTGAAGGTCGTGTGTGTAGACTTTGTGTTTATGTTTTTAATACTTCTGTTTGGTGAATTCTTGAAGTGTATGTCAAGTTTTGTACAGCTTCTGAGATTTTTAAAACAGTGTATAGACTCTGTGTAAATATTTTTTTTTAAAAAAAAACCTCTGTTATAACAGTTGTACTTTCTTGAAATATTCTGGAACTGCTTGGAGTTTTTTCCTTTACGTTGTTTATAGGTTGTTTCAGATTTTAGAGCTATCCATGTAGCTTGATTTTTGAATCTCTGTCATGTTTAAAATTGTGTTTTGAATCGGGTTTTTGGGGTTTTTATGCCTTTTGTGTCAAAGAAATAAGTCGTCAAACAGAGAGGTAGCCGATCAATCGCCTGGGTAACCGATCGATAGGCGGAGTATACGTTTATGTCTTTCAAGTCTTCAAGTTTTTCCAAAAGAAAACAGTCATCCACGCCTTCTGTAAAACAGTCGTCCACGCCTTCTGTAAAAACAGTCGTCCACGTCTTCTGTAAAAACAGTCGTCTACACCTCCTGTAAAAGAGTTGTCCATTCTGTTCTGTGAACAGTCGTCCATGTTGTTCTCTAAAACAGTCATCCACGCCTTCTGTAAAACAGTCGTTCACGCCTTCTGTAAAACAGTCGTCCACGCCCTCTGTAAAAGAGTTGTCCATTCTGTTCTGTGAACAGTCGTCCACGTTGTTCCTTAAACAGTAGTCCAGTTCTGCAGTTGTCCACAGCTTCTGCACTTCTGTCGTCCACAGCTTCTGCACTTCTGTCGTCCACAGCTCCTGCACTTCTGTCGTCCACAGCTTCTGCATTTCTGTTTTCCATTTTATGCCTTTGATTCTATGTCTGGCCATTTTAAAAGTTCAAAAAAAAATACTTCACGTTTTAAAATGTCCTGAGTGAGGCTCGCCGACCCCGATCGGGTCGGGGGTCGTCACACCAAGAATCCAAGTTACTCAGTCCACACTCTAATTTGCTAAATTGATACCTAACCAAGGTAAAATCGTGTAATATTGAATTAAAATTGATATGCTGAAATTCTAAATCATTTCCCTAATTCAATCCAATGGTAAAATTGCTTCCATTTTTCCTAGTCATATGTTAATTTTATTGCTGAGAAAATGAAATAGAAATAGTGACTTCTCTATATTTCATAAAAATTCATTCCTACGACTTTGTTAGGGAATATGAAATGCATTCTTTCTCTTTGCTTCAACTTTTTCTTTCCTTTACAACAACAGAGCAATGATAATCAAAGGTTCATCAATCCAAGCCAAAAATTTCATTCTTTAGTCCAGCTTCTACCAACAATACAAAGGGAAACAAAAGGAAAGTTTCGGTTTTCTTTTTACCTCCAAATATGTATATTCTCAGCTCTTCAAACTTCCAAATTAAAGCAGCAAACAAATTGTGACGACCCTCACGGGTCCCCACGTAATTTGGCGTACATTGACATACTTAACTTTTTAGCGTATAAATTTTTTTCGACTTTATTTAATGACTCTATTCATTTCCTCGATCGACATTGTTTAAAATGTTAAACCTTGGTAGCGGAAAACATTCGTGCGTGGAAAACTCGTTATAAAATAAAATTAACTAAAATCCTATGTTTGACACAATAAAAAGAACCCTGGTCGACCCCCCAAAACTTTCGGTTGACACTTTTGTTTGTTACACAGACACCGGTCGACACCTATAACTTCGGTCGACACCTCATTGGGATCTGTTTTCTGATTGTACAGTGATTGGTCGGCACCTCACAATAATGGTCGACACCTCAAAGACAAAATTTTTTGTTTATACAGAGACCGATCGACACCTTGCAATAGCGGTCGACACCTCATTTGTCTCTGTTTTCTGTTTGTACAGAAACCGGTCGACATTTTGCAATAGCGGTCGACACCCCAAAGGCAAAATTGCCATTCTCATTACGGTTAACACATCTCATTTCCTCCACACTTAACCAATTCTATTACTCGTCATCAATTCACTTTCTTTACTCTCTAAACCTCTTTCAACATCCAATACACTCTTAAATACGCTATAAACTCAACGATTATACTTTAATAAGATAATAATTTGTCACCATATCTACACCATGAGTACTTAGCGAAATTCTAGAAACGAACTGCATGGATACGTCTAAAATGAACGCATCCATACAAACAAAAAATAAAAGACTCCCCAACATCTCCTGTATTTCAAAATAGGAAATATAACTATCTATAAGCTAATTATATACATCAAAATTAGAAACATCACCCATGACACCTATGCATAGCCCACGGGTCAAAATATGCTCCAACAGCCACGAGCGCCCTACCACGGCCATCCTTCTTCAACAGCGTCACTTGTCAGGTTGAGGTACAAAATCTCCACCTTCTTCTATGTGACCTACACCACAGAGACATCTATGAGCTAAAGGCTCAGCAAGTCAACGTAAATGTAAATGCGTGCTGTGCATATGCAGTTCATAAAACATGCAGTTATTTCATTCATTTCGTTACATAGCGAGATGTTACCGGGGGTTTACTCTCACCAGATGGAGAGGGCACATCTCACGGTTAGACAACCATTTCCATCTACCGGAGGGAAAAATATGCTCCTCCTCTCAGAACAGCCATTTCTGAACCCCACCCCGACATGACCGAGATTACATACATTCATATCTTTTCATTAGTCGTTTCTTTTTCGTAAAACGTGTGCATAAACTCTTTTTCATGTCATTTTGAAATGACATGATAAATGGACAGTTCATATTGCATAAACTTATAAAAGCGTAGAAAACAATCAATAGAAACATAAAGACATTCTACAATTTAATCATCCTAACTACCCATCTAAATTACACTAAACAATATAAATCATCTTATCCTCGAAAACAGAATTTCTTGTGGTGTAGGCCAAGCAAATCGCAAAGACTTACCTCGGGTTCTTAGCAATTCAAGCTTGGAATCCTTTAGCTTTATTCTTGTCAATCTCTAACAACCTAACAAAACATTCAATTCAGAAACTTAACTCCAACCAAGTAAATTTTTGGATTTCACTTCACATTTTCATCAAATTTCAAACTACCATAACTTTCTCGATTTAGATCGGAATCGAGTAATTCAAAGTACTATAGATTTCTCTAAGAGTCTACTTTCTAATGGTACAAGCCATTTACCAAAAGAAAACAAATTAGTCAGTCGAATATAACAAGAACAGAACCTGTTCTGTTTTTAGCATTTTCAAAACAGTTTTTCTACTTTTTGCAAACTAATGCACCAATTCATATTACAATCCTATAACAATCCTCAAAACATCATTTAAACACATTTAACTCATCAAATAACCCTAAAAGGAGAGTGAAAATCGTAGGTTTCATGGTTTTGAAACCCACTCTAACAAAACTTCAATAAACCTTGGTTTATCACTCATAAGCACTAATTATTGTGTAACTTAAAACCAAACCCAAACTTACCTTAAATACCCAGTCAAAATGTAGCTAGGGCGTGGAAAAACGAAGCTTCAATGGAGGGAGAGCTGGGTTTTTACGTGAAGGAGAAGAGAAAGGATGAAGGTAAATAGAGTTAACTTACATTAATCTCAATTAACCCCCTTTAACTTTGCTTAATTACAATTTCTTCCACACATTTTCTCTTTTAATTGTTTGAATCTCTTTTCGTTACGTTCGTCAATTACTCATTCTTTCACAATCTCACCCATAAAATACAATACATTAAATAATGTATTCGTACGAAATATTTTTATTCACAAAATGTACGAAAGTTTCTGGTGTTACATTCCACCCTCCTTAAACAAAAATTTTGCCCCCAAAATTTGTTTATACAAAGAGTTTAGGATATCGATCCATCATATCAATGTGTCTTTTCCACGTGACTTCCTCCACTTCGTGATTCCGCCACAAAACCTTCACTAGTGGAATCTCCTTGTTGCGTAGCACTTTGATTGAAGACTCTAGAATTCTCACCGGTTTCTCTTCGTATGTCAACGTTTGTTGTACTTCAATCTCTACTGGCTGTACGATATGAGATGGATCATGTACACATTTTCTGAGCATGGATACGTGAAATACGTTGTGAATTCCCTCCATGGATGCCAGAAGTTGTAACCTATAGGCCGTCTTTCCAATTCTTTTCACAATGGGGAAAGGTCCCATGTAACGAGGACTAAGTTTCCCTTTTCTTCCAAAACACATAACTCCTTTGAATGGAGAAATCTTTAAGAATACCTCATTGCCCTCATTGAATTCCAAATCTCTTCGTCTGTTATCAGCGTAGCTCTTCTATCGACTTTGAGCTATCTTGATAATGGCGATCTTCTCTGCAGTTAGCTGTAGAATGTCAGGGTCAATTAAATTAGCTTCGCCAACTTCGTTCCAATACAGTAAAGATCTGCATTTTCATCCATATAGTGCTTCATACGGAGCCATACCAATCATAGCCTGATAGCTATTGTTGAAGGAGAACTCGATTAGTGGCAAGTATTTACTCCACGTACCTTGAAATTCCAACACACAGACTCTAAGCATATCCTCCAGAATTTGATTCGTTCTTTCTGTCTGTCCATCAGTATGAGGATGAAAAGCTGTGCTGAAATTCAACTGAGTTCTCATAGCTTTATGCAGACTTTTTTAGAATTTCGAAGTACACTTCGGATCTCTGTCTGAAACAATCGAAATAGGAATCCCATGTAGTCTAACAATTTCTTGGACATACAGCTCTGCAAATTGATCCATGGAATACGTCATCTTGACTGACAGAAAATGGGCCGACTTTGTTAAACGATCCACTATAACCCAGATTTCATCGTACCTTTTCATAGTTTTGGGCAGTCGTACAATGAAATCCAATGAAATTTGCTTCCATTTCCCTTCAGGAATCGGTAGGGGTTATAAAGTTCCTGTTGGCCTTTGGTGCTCTACTTTGAACTGTTGACAGATTAAACAGGTTTCCACGTACTTAGCAACTTCTTTCTTTCATGTTAGGCCACTAGAAGTACTGTTTCAAATCTCTATACATCTTTGTGCTACCAGGATGAACATAGAATGTCGAGGAATGAGCCTCTAATAAGATCTCTTTCTTTAACTCTTTATCATCAGGCACGTACCACCTGCTTCTGAATTTCAACGTTCCATCATCCGACTGATTGAAATCGGACGAATCATCAGAAGTCATGTTCAATCTTAAGCTCTCACACTCCCTATCTTTCTGTTGAGCTTTATGAATTTTGTCCAAAATCGTTGGTTTCAACGAAATGGCAGTAAGCATGGTTGACAGGTTAGAAACAATCTCCAAATGGAACCTGGAAATTTTAGCTTTTAGCGATACAGACATTGCTGAAGCTGAAGATTGGCTCGACGTAGGCATTCTGCTCAAAGCATCGGCTACTCTGTTCGCTTTCCCAGGGTGGTATTTGATCTCAAAATCGTAATCATTGACAAACTCTAACCACCTCCTTTGTCGCATATTCAACTCCTTCTGCGTAAACAAGTATTTCAGAATCTTGTGATCTGAAAATATCTCGCACTACTGTCCATAGAGATAATGCCTCCATATTTTCAGCTCGTACGTCTTTAACTGTCGAGAAGCATACGCAAAAACCCTTCCTCCTTGCATTAGTGCGCATCCCAATCCAATCTTAGATTCATCATAGTATATGCTAAACTGGTCGCCTTCAACTGGCAACGTCAGGATCGGAGCTGTAGTTAACTTCAGTTTTAACTGTTGGAAACCTTCCTCACAGCTCGTTGACCAAATAAACTTCATATTTTTCCTCGTCAAACGGGATAGAGGCGTTGCAATGCTTTAAAACCCCTCAATGAATTTCCGATAGTATCCGGCCAATTCAAGAAAACCCCGTATATCTCTAACATTTCTTGATTGCGGCCAGTCTCTAATAACTTGTATCTTAGCTGGATCAACAGAAATTTTCTCTTTTGAAATAATATGCTATAGAAAATTCACTCTGTCCGGCCAAAAATTGCATTTAGAAAGCTTTGCGTACAATTTGTGTTGCTTCAGGGTTGCCAAAACCACCCTCAAATACTCCTTATGTTCATCCTCAGTCCGTGAATAAATCAAAATGTCATCGATAAAGACGATGACAAACTTGTCCAAGTACCCTCGGAAGATACAGTTCATCAAATCCATAAAGGTTGTAGGTGCATTTGTAAGTTTGAAAGACATTACCAAGAACTCGTAATGCCCATACTTAGTACGAAATGCAGTCTTTGGAACATCTTCAGCTTTAATTTTCAGCTGATAGTAACCCGAGCGTAGGTCAATCTTTGAGAAAACCCAGGCACCTTGCAGTTGGTCAAACAAGTCGTCGCAGTGGATACTTATTCTTAATTGTCAGCTTGTTCAATTCTCTGTAATCGATGCACATTCTGAGTGTCTCATCCTTTTTCTTCACAAACAGAATAGGAGCACCTCATGGCGAAAAAATCGATAGAGCAAAACCCTTACTCACCAGTTCCTCTAATTGAGACTTCAGTTTCTTTAGTTTGGTAGGTGCCAACCTATACAAGTTCTTTGACACAGGTTCTGCTCCTGGGTATACGTCAATAACAAATTCAATTTCTCGGCCTGGAGGCAAACCTGGAAGATTGTCAAGAAAAACTTCTAGAAATTCTCGACCAACCGGAATATAACTTAACTTCACCTCGCTGAGTAGCTGGGTATCAATTACACTGGCTAAATAGACCGAGCACCTATCTCTAAACTTTTCTCGGGCCAACATAGAATACGAAACAGGAATTCTACTTGTCCTTTCCATCGCTTGAAGGGTGAACTTTTCTTTACTCAAAGGCTGGAAAGACACTATCCCCAATCTGCAATCGATCGTAGCATAATGGCAGGATAGCCAATCCATTCTCAAGATAATGTCGTAACCCTTCATACCCATTATAATCAATCTAGCATAAAAGGTATTATTTCCTACTGAAATAATATTACCCTAAACCACTTGATATGAGTGTAAATGTTCCTCAGATGACAACATCATACTATAAAAACAATCAGCTGGACTGGGTATCAAATTAACTCTAGTTACACAGGCAGATGAAATAAATGAATGGGTAGCACCCGTATCGATCAATGTAAATGCAGCTACCCCAATAATTAAAATTGTACCTGTGATCACTGAATGCTGCACTTCACCTCCCTCCTCATCTGGCTCGATAAAAGCAAAGATCCTCGCCATAACCCCTTTCTGATCTCTGCCTGGTTGGTCTCTGCCTGGTTTTGGGCAATCTTTAACAAAATGGTCTGTCTCTCCACATTGAAAACAGTGATCTGTACCTATTCTACACTTGCCAAAATGCTCCTTCTAGCACTTAGGACACAAGGGCTTCTGAGAAGTTCCTTGTATATGTTTTCCCTTTCCCTGATTAGTTTTCCCATCAAATGGCTGTTTTACACCGCGTTGCTGTTGTTGTCCACCTCTCGGTTGCCATACTCTATTCTGAGGTTGGATTTCTCAAAAGAATCCCCTCGCAGGTTCCTTTGGCTTAACCAATTTTTGTTCGGCCTCATCTACTTCCAAGGCCTTGGCCACAATACTCGCATAAGGAACATCTAGGGTCCCCGATATCTTCACGCTCTCATAGATTTCAAGCTTCAGACCCTGAACAAATTCATGTACCTTATCGTCGTTGTCACTTACCAAGTTAACTACAAACTGTGATAATGCTTCGAACCAGCAAACATACTCTGCCACGCAGCCAGTCTGTCGTACCTGAGAAAACTCCACCTTATTTGCCGCTTTCATGGTACGACTAAAGTATTAGTCGTAGAACACGGTTCGCAACTGCTCCCAAGTTATCTCCATTACGTCAGTGGTGGCTTTGATGGTGTCCCACCAAAATCTAGCGTCCTTCGCAAGGTGGAACGTCGCACATGTAACATTTTCTCCATTCTCTACCTTCGCATAGCCGAACATATCTTCTATAGTTCGGATCCACTCCTTTGTATAAATGGGGTTCGTGGACTGTCCATCGAACACGGGAGGTCGGAGTCGTTGAAATCTCTCATTGCCCTGATGGTTAGGAATGTCCCACTCTTGGTTCCTTTGGTTCTCTCGATTCACCAATCTTTCCAGTTGTTGAGATTGTGGATCTATATGTTGAACTTGTCGATCAAGTAGATCAGTCAGTCGATCGATGGCGTCATCCCTCTCGTTTCTACCTCTGACTATTTTTTTCTAATCCTATACAAGTTTATAAACAGATAAATCTTAAAAAATGCAGAAAATCATAAACATACTTACAGTTACTGAAGCATGTCCGGGCAGTGGCTTGTGTTGTTAGGTAGTCTACAGAAACGATATTCAACCGGGGCGCTCTGATACCATAACTTGTGATAACCCTCGCAGGTCCCCACGTAACTTGGCGTACATTGACATACTTAACTTTTTAGCGTATAAATTTTTTTCGACTTTATTTAATGACTCTATTCATTTACTCGATCGACATTGTTTAAAATGTTAAACCTTGGTAGCGAAAAACATTCGTGCGTGGAAGACTCGTTATAAAATAAAATTAACCAAAATCCTATGTTTGACACAATAAAAAGAACCCTGGTCGACACCTATAACTTCGGTCGGCACCTCATTGGCATCTGTTTTCTAATTGTACAGTGACCGGTCGACACCTCACATTAGTGGTTGACACCTCAAAGGCAAAAATTTCTGTTTGTACAGAGACCAATTGACACCTTGCAATAGCGGTCGACACCTCATTTGTCTCTGTTTTCTGTTTGTATAGAGACCGGTCGACACCTTGCAATAGCGGTCGACACCTCAAAAGCAAAATTGCCATCCTCATTACAGTTAACACATCCCATTTCCTCCACACTTAACCAATTCTATTACTCGTCATCAATTCACTTCCTTTACTCTCTAAACCTCTTTCAACATCCAATACACTCTTAAATACGCTATAAACTCAACGATTATACCTTAATAAGATAATAATTTGTCACTATATCTACACCATGAGTACTTAGCAGAATTCTAGAAACGAACTGCTTTGATACTTCTAAAATGAACGCTTCCATACAAACGAAAAATAAAAGACTCCCCAACATCTCCTGTATTTCAAAATAGGAAATCTAACTATCTATAAGCTACTTATACACATCAAAATTAGAAACATCACCTATGACACCTACGCATAGCCAAAATACGCTCCAACAGCCATGAGTGCCCTACCACGGCCATCCTTCTTCAACGGCGTCACTCGTTAGGTTGACATAGAAAATCTTCACCTTCTTCTATGTCACCTACACCACAGAGACATCTATGAGCTAAAGGCTCAGCAAGTCAACGTAAATGTAAATACATGCTGTGCATATGCAGTTCATAAAACATGCAGTTATTTCATTCATTTCGTTACATAGCAGGATGTCACCGAGGGTTTACTCTCACCAGATGGAGAGGGCACATCTCGCGGTTAGACAACCATTTCCATCTATCGGGGAGAAAACATGCTCCTCCTCTCAGGACAGTCATGTCTAAACCCCACCCCGACATGACCGGGATTACATACATTCATATCTTTTCAATAGTCATTTCTTTTTCATAAAACGTGTGCATAAACTCGTTTTCATGCCATTTTGAAATGATGTGATGCATGGATAGTTCATATTTCATAAACTTATAAAAGCGTTGAAAACAATCAATAGAAACATAAAAGATATTCTACAACTTAATCATCCGAACTACCCATCTAAATTACACTAAACAATCTAAATCATCATATTCTCGAAAACAGAATTTATTGTGGTGTAGGCCAAATTGGCCAAGCAAATCGAGAAGACTTACCTCGGGTCCTTAGCAATTCAAGTTTGGAATCCTTTAGCTTTATTCTTGTCAATCTCTAACAACCTAACAAAACATTCAATTCAGAAACTTAACTCCAACCAAGTAAATTTTCAGATTTCACTTCACATTTTCATCAAATTTCAAACAACCATAACTTTCTCGATTTAGATCGGAATCGAGTAGTTCAAAGTGCTATAGATTTCTCTAAGAGTCTACTTTCTAATGGTACAAGCCATTTACCAAAAGAAAACAAATTAATCAGTCGAATATCACAAGAACAGAACCTGTTCTGTTTTTAGCATTTTCAAAACAGTTTTTCTATTTTTTGCAAACCAATGCATCAATTCATATTACAATCCTATAACAATCCTTAAAACATCATTTAAACACATTAAACTCATCAACTAACCATAAAAGGAGAGTGAAAATCGTAGGTTTCATGGTTTTGAAACCCACTCTAACAAAACTTCAATAAACCTTGGTTTATCACTCATAAGCACTAATTATTGTGTAACTTAAAACCAAACTCAAACTTACCTTAAATCCTCAGTCAAAATGGAGGTAGGGCGTGGAAAAGAGAAGCTTCAATGGAGGGAGAGCTGGGTTTTTATGTGAAGGAGAAGAGAAAGGATGAAGGTAAATAGAGTTAACTTTACATTAATCCCAATTAACCCCCTTCAACTTTGCTTAATTACAATTTTGCCCACATCTTTTCTCTTTTAATTGTTTGAATCTCTTTTTGTTACGTTCCTCAATTACTCCTTCTTTCACAATCTCATCCATAAAATACAATACATTAAATAATGTATTCATACGAAATATTTTTATTCACAAAATGTACGAAAGTTTCGGTTGTTACACAAATTTCTTCTTCCTCTAAACAAACATCAGAAAGTTCCAACCACCGATTCTGATAAGAAAAGTATCCGCTCAAAAAAAATCTACGTTTTTAACACATAGAACAACACAAAGAAAAGAGGCGGTTTGACTTACAAATTTTCGTCACTCAAAACCGTTTCACAAAGGTTGAAGAGGAATACGCCATTAATGTTTTGAAACAAAAATCATTGGAATCGGAGGCCAAATCATCGCCAACCGGTTTTCCCTCTTTCTGTTCTGCGCGCGACGCTCTCAGCAGATAAGAGAGTTTCTGCTGAAACATTTTCACAAAAAGGGTTTTATGAAAGGTAAGTTCATAAAGTTGTACATGTGGCATTAACTAGGGAAGAAAAATAAAAAAAGATCATTTTTTTGTGACTACCCAACACCCCCGGAGTCACAACCCAACATGGTGAGCCCCCCGAATCACAGCGTGGCGTCGTACTCACGGAACTTCTCCCAGAGCTCAAGTGGTACCAGATTCTGTAAGCCCATGTACTTAAGATGGAGGTCTTGGGTTCGAATTTGGGAAAGGTATAAAAACTCTCATGCCAGCTGGGAGAAGTTCTTTAAGTACGACGTCACGTTATGACATGGGTTGTGACTCCGGGGGCGTTGGGTCGTCACACAAAATGTCCTAAAACCAATTCATTTTACCACTTTCAGTGGCAATTCATCCAAGATAATCAACTTTGCGAGAAATTCTCTAGCAGTCATTATAGTAAATATGAGTATACCAGCAATCTTGCTCTCGTTAAGTTTAAAAATCAAAGTTTTTTTTGCTTAATATCTACATTTCGTAGAAACTTTTTGCATACTTTAATATGTTTTACTAAACTAGAAGTCCAACTTTTTGTCAAGTGTGCTGCATAAATATTCCCACAATAATTACATTTAGCTGAATCGGCGTTTGGTACCCTACTGAAATGAATCCAAGCTAGAGACTTAGTTATTTTCTATTCCACATGCAAATTTTCATTATGAGGAGTATTCATCCTACGTGTAGCAAAAAATAATAAACATATAAACACATTAATTAACCTAAATTTATAACAACAGCCAACAAACAACAGACAAAAATGCCAAATTTATAAACAGATAAACTTCAGAAACAAGCAACAACAAACAACATGCACAAATTTATAAACACATTAACCTAAATTTATCAACCAACAATGAGAGATTTTTTGATCAACCATCAGACAAAAATTTATCAACCAACAGTGAGGCAACAACAAACGCATTTAGCACATAAATTACACATACAATGTTGTCTGTGCGTCGAGCGTATAGTGAGGGTGAGCAGTGCTAAATCGCTGAACGGCAAATAGTTTCGATTCAGCAAGACTGACGCTGAACGGCGCTGTCGATCGATGTTGAGTCGTGAGTCCAGCTGCTATGATGGTGGTGTGCGAGTTCAAAGTGAGAAGTGAGACTGTGAGAGTGAGAGACTGAGATGAGAGTTTAAGAGGACTAAGGGCAAGCAGGCAAGGCGAGGCGAGCACGATATGCGATTGAATTTGGCGCTGGAACTGGAACAACAAGGCTTTTTAATTTCATTCTCCGTCTAGTCCACGGGTTTTCGGGATTTTGGCATCTGAACCGTGGATCGGACCGAGTCTCACAGTAAATGTAGTAAGAGGACTGGTCCCAGACCGAGAATAGTGGATAATCGACTGAAACCTTCAGTCCGGTCTGGTGCTCGGTACTCGATCCGATCCTACCCACCCCTATCTTAAACTAAAATTTTAAATAAAATGGATCCTCGACTATTTACCATTAGCAATTTCGATCTCGGCGTTAATTAAAAGACTCATATACGTGTGTCACTTGTGGAGTCCATGTCTCTCTCTACTTCTCGAGACATGAACTTCGCTGATCACCCCATTGTTTCTCGTCTCCTCCCACATTACATTCTTAAGCCCTAACAATATTATAAGTTTTTTTTATCCATTTTCAACTCTCTTTTTTGTTCGAAAGACCTAGAACTATTTTATTTTTTGTTCAAGAAATTGATTTTGGAAACACGTTTCATCCCAGTTTTTAGCGAGTAGTTTTGATTGTTAGCAATTAAATATCATTCTAGGATAGACATGTCATCAAATAAATTACGTTTTTATCACATTATCTTCTTTGTTTGGCAATTTTCACAGAGAAACAACTTTCAATAAAACAATTTTTGTCATTTTTAGCGTTAACCAAAACTACCAACTAGTTATATCAGGAGTTGTAATTGGAAATCAGCATATAGAGAAAATCACGAGAAAAAAATGCGACTTCTTTCACTGTGCTCCTTTATAACATATACCCATTATTCATATTTATTAATATATTATAGATTAGTGTATAATGTTGTCTAGTGTGAATACCTAGTTACACACTGAAGAAACTTCTATATATTATCTCGTCAAATAGATTCTTGAAATAATATTTTACCAAAAATCTTTCAGTTTTCTTCTTTTTCTCTCGGGTGGAAGCAGCTCTTGCTCTGCCGGAGAGGATAATCACAAGGCTCGACTTTCTTCTTGTTCTTCTCATCAATGGCTAAAATAATTTAGAATTTGGGCTGGAAGCATACGAAAGAACATTCCTTATTTTGAGTCATTTTGATTTACTCCTCTTTCATCCAGGATACAACAGTTGCAGAGGGTAGAGTAGGATTCGTTGTGGCCGATTTGGTACGGTTGGATCCCATTTCGGTTACGGTTTAGATGTTGAAATTTTGTTTTTTTATAAATTAATTATATGTTTTGTTATAATTTTTTATTCAGGGTTCCGTTTTGTTCTCACGGTTTTTCACCCTCAAAATCGTAAATCAATCGTCAACCTCAATTCTTGAAATTATAGAATTGGGACCGTTTGGTGGGTAGAATCGGCCCGAACCAGAACCAAATTACATAAATTGGTCATACCCATGTGTCCTGACCCATTTTGGCCACACCTAGGATAGAAAGAGTTTATACAAACTCGAACGTCACATGGGTCCATTAAGAGATTAATTGACTTTGTGGCTAAATTGTTAATGGTGAAGGGTCCATTTTATGTCAAATTTTAGTTTATTTAGGGGTTGTAATGTCACCCCTTCGTTCAAGGTTTAAAATAGAATTTACCCCCTTTTTCTTTGTTTTTTGCTTTAGTTTACACGTTGCCCTTATATTTATTTTAGCAACTTATTAAGTAAACTCCACACTTAGTTGCATGTCACAACACAATCAATTCCGGTTCAATCTCTCTCGCTCAGTCTCAACCGCAAGCCTCCCCTTTCTCTTCTCTCTCTCGTGTTTTTTTTTTTTTTTTAAATCGCCACAAAATCTTGATCATTTACTTACTCTACCATTCAGCGAAAAAGCAAAATTTCGATTGAAAATGAACATTGATTCTTCAAGTAGCTTCCCGTAATTTGAGTTTGATCGTAAATCAAGCATGTAGATTCCTTCACCGTAAAATAATATTCGAGATGCAATTTCTTCTAAATAAAAAGTTCGAGATATCAGTTAACTATGACATCTAAGCTCATGACATAACTCATACATTGGCCAATTTATTTCTGTTACTGTAATTATAGACCTTTGGTTGAGTTCAAAGTAAATATCAATTAATCGAGACAAAATTATTAAAGGATTAAAATGTTGTTTTAAAGAGAGACATCGGACATTATATTATCTTCTATTTAATTATTATACTTTATTCTTAATCTATTCTCTAATAATTATATGTTAATGGAAAGTTGTAAAACTAGAATCCGAATATATTTGGGTGGATGACTGAATATTCCAACAGCTCCTCTGCTTCAGATCCGAATATGCTCATCTAATTCTTTCGTTTCTTTCTTTCCAATTTTCCAATTAAATTGCATTTTTTTTTGCTAAACGTCTCTTTTTTTTTAAAATAAAAATTTATTTTGCGTGCTTTTTTATTCATTGGCATCCTAAGCTTCCCCCCGGCATTCGGCTCGAGCTGTATGAGGTAGAACTCGTTTCACGTAAGGAGCACGTTAGAGGTGTCAAATGAACGGGCTGACAAGCATTGTAGTGGGCTTGACTCGACTCGGCTCGACCAGACTCATTTAAAAATAAACATTACATTTATACAAATTGAAAATATTTATGTATGTGTAGCTCGTGAAGATTCGTTTAGCCGGCTCTGCTCGTTTAATATTGGCTCGTAAACCAGTTCGAGTTGAATTTTTTTTTTGTTAGACTTGATTTGTTGGGCTCGCTAAGTTTGTTAGACTCGACTTATTTAACTCGTTAGGTTCAACGAGTCTAATTTTTTCAAGTTCGACTCGGTCCGACCAACTCTTTTATCATCTTTAGAGTTTGCTTATGTTGGGCGGTACTCTCTTAAAATTCTCTGCCAGTTCTTAATAGCCATGATGTGATGATCAGAATGTGCACGTATGGTACGATGGCTGCACGAACCGGAATTCGGATGGCGGTACGTCCGCGTAGGCGAACCGGAAGGTGACAGGTCGTAAAGAGGGGGGTCGTCATAATCCCACATCGCTTGGGAAAGTATGTGGAAATGAAACATATGTAAAGAGACCCTCCCAACATAGTAAGACGCATTTTGGAGCACAATTGACAACGGATTCCATAAGAACTCCGAAGTTAAAAGTGCTTCGGCGAGAGCAATTTCAGGTTGGGTGACCTTCCGGGAAGTTCTTGCCAAACAAAGCCGTGAGAGGAGGATATTGGGTTGCGGCCCAATCTCCAGAGCGGACAATATCTTGCTGGGAAAAGGGGTCGTTACACATGATTTATACTCTATTTTTATACTCTTGAAATAATTTTCATATGATATTTTTGATGTATGTTAAGCAATTTATATTAAAATGTAAAATTTATAAAATAAGAAATAATTTAAGTGAATGCCAAGTTGATGAATTGGAGAAAAAGGGTACCATCTTTGGTGGAAAAGTCGACGGGGATATTTTGGAAAGGGAATAATCAAAAGAGTTGGGAATTGATCCTGACCGTTCAAAATGGAGACAAATTCATACACATAAAGTGATCACCGTCAACGAGTCATTGCCATTTCATTCCAATTATCGAAAGGTCCGTATCCCCTTTGGATTTTGGACCACGTTGCAGTGTCACGTTTATTGATTAATGTTGTTATATATAATAATGTTATTAGATATTAAAACTTCACTCCTATCATTACAATTATAGTTTTCAATTATGCTTCCAAATCAATCTAATTATAGCTTTTTAAAGTCAAACCAAACAATCAAAACAAATTATTAAAAATAAAATGCAATTTAAAAATTAACGTTAGTGTCGTTTATAGATTAGACGTTAAATATTTTTTCTTCAAAATTCAACCCTCAATTTTTTAATTATCAGCTATTTGAAATTTACTGTCAATTTATTCGTTAAATCTAGTACGACTAAACTATAATTTTTATTCAATTATATGTTTTAATATAATTTTAAACTGTATCGACTTACTCTTTGTGTTTTTGAAATCTATCAAGAGATTGACATAGTTTGTAATCGGGTTACAAATCACTGGAGATATTAAAAATTGAATTAAAAGACCTAATTAAATGGAATGTGATCACACGAAATATAGATTTAATAGATAAGTTTAACGACTGTGTCTAAACTATCGATAACCGAAAAATAGAGGTTTTATTTATTTAAAATAATAGTTCAAGGTCTGATCTTTGAATAAACTAAAATGTTATTGTTTGAACTGTAGTTTACTCGACTAGTAGGTATGGGTGTAATCGAAATGTGGAACCAAACCGAAATATCCGGTTCAGACAAACCGGTGACAGAAAGAGGCAAGGGGAGAAGACGAGGGTGAAAATGGAAAGTGGAATTCTATGGGAGCAGTAGTTGGTGGTGCGTGCGTCTTCGATGACTGGTCGTTGTGTGCTTCCGCGTTCTTCCAAATGAAGAAGCAACGAAGGTCGGAGACGATCTTTGTTTCTCTCTCTCTCTCTCTCTCTCTCTCTCTCTCTCTCTCTCTCTCTCTCTGCACCTTTCTCTCACTAGAATAGCCATGCAAGATTCTTTAATGGAGGAGTGGGATCATCCGCCACTTCTCAGAGTTCTGGAAGCTCTGAAACAAGCTTCACATGACTTACACTCTCACCCCAGTCCTCACTCCCCCGACTTCAACACGGCCGCCATTGATGCTCTACTCGAGCTCGAAACAGAGTCGGAAACAATCCTCTCAAACGACCCGAATCTCTCCGCTCTCTCTCGCCACCTCGCCGACCTCAAAACCCTCTTCCGAACTCTCGGGAGCTCCACCGGCCACGGCCTCGGCCTCGGCTCTTTCCTCACCCGCCAACTGACCGCCCACTCTGTCTCCCGACTCGCCAGGTCGATCGAATCGGAAATCCAAGCGTGGATTGATCGCTTGTGCGTGGAGAGCCTGAGCCGAGCTCTGAAAGACCACAAGAGCGACGAGAACGAGTTGTCTCGGCTGCTAACTCAGTTGGAGAATCGGCTCTCCCAGGGCTTCAATCGGGAGTTACAAGATCTGGTGCTGAAATCGAAGCTGTTTTGTCTCCTCGTTTCGATTCTCTGCAACCCCATTTGGTCGAAAAGAATTCGGGAGCATTCAGCCTACGCGATCGGTGCTCTGATCAGCTTCAACAAGAACGTGTTCGTCGGCGAGATTTTAATGAGTCCGATCGTTGGTTCTCTGATCCTAATGGGTTCTTCTCATTCGATCAAAGTTCTTTCGTCTCTGATCAGGCAGATCAAATCTCCGATCGTGGATGAAATCGAGTCGAAGGGACAGATACCCAGAATTATAACCTTCTTGACCTCCACAGACCTGCAAATGCAGCTCTTGGCCATGGAGTGTATTTTCGCAATCGGGTAATGCCCTACTTCCTCCTGTTCACTCAATTTTCTTTTCTTTTTTTCTTTTTAATTATTTTATTTTCTCTTTTCATTTTTAAATTTTGAATTTAAAGATTTTATTTTGTGGTTAAATTTTATAACTTTTCAAATTAAATTGTTATCACAAAAATTTATGTTTATTTCTTAGTATTAATTTTTAAAACAAAATGTAATTTAAACGGTAACAAAATGTAATTTACATATAAGATCTTAAATTATTTTTTTACAATAAAACTTCCACCTCTCAGTTGTCGATAATTTGGATATTACCGTTAAGTAATTGGTTAAATTCAACACACTTTTACTAAGTTTTTCCATTTAATTAGGTTTTTTAATTTGATTTTTAATGTTCACGGTGATTTTTAACGTGATTTCAAATTTAGTCAATCTTTTGACAGAGTTTGAAATTACCAGAGTTGAAACGTGAAAGTTTGAAAAATAATTTAAAATATAATATTTAAATGATTTCAAATATTAGAATTTGTGTAGTCTTTTGCCCTAATTGTACTCTATTACTTGTAGGTCCACAATTTTGATATTGAATATTATCGTATTAATTAATAACTTAACATGTTCAGATATCATAATTGATTTTTTAGCTGACCTACTAAAATGTTTTAATTAATTTTAATTTTTTGATGTTAATAACAATTGGAGGACGAAATCGACATTATTGACAAGTTGAGGGGCCAATGTGTATTTTACGTTATTTATTTTATAAAGGGGGGATATTTATTTATTGATAATTTACTAATTACTGCTTCAGGTATTTCGGTCGGAAGGAGTCGGTTGAGGCGATGGTGGAGGAGGGCGTAGTGGAGAGACTAGTGGAGTTGCAGAGGTCGGAGATGGGAGGGGAATTAATCGGGGCGGAGAGGTACGGCGAAGAAGAGGAGGAGGAGGAGGAGAGAGGAGTAAGAGCCGGGGGAGTGGAAGAAGGGAGGAGAGAGAGAGGATACTTGGAGAGGCATCCATTTGCGAGCTGCGTGGCTAGGTTTGCAGTGCAGTTGGAAGTGGGGGAGGGGCTCCGGCAGAGGGAAAGGAGAGATTTCAAGCAGCAAATACTGAGGAGAGTGAGGGAAGCCGCCGACTCCGCCATTAACGAGGCTAAAGCAGCCACCATTGTTGCAGAGGTGTTATGGGGTTCGACTCCTTGAACTGTAATTGGCCTGGAAAACTTCCTTCTACTCCTCAATGCTTCTGATACGATCAGTTCACGCCGGAACGAAGAGGATGAGTCGAAGATCGTTGAATTCACAGGCCATCGGAGACGAGAGTTGAGCAAACATAGAAAAAGGTGGGAAAGGGAGAGAATCAGAATAGTCAATGTACAGTTGGGAAAATTATTTCTCCGGCTAAACACACTGAATTATGGGATGTTTTTCAATAGAAATACTTCACAATTTTTATCAAACTATCACCGATAGCAAATCGCTTGTCGTTAAAAATTATTCAACTTAAACAGTAACGAAGTATTTTCAATTCAAACACTGAACCAAAATAAAACCCTGGAAGAGAAATAAGAACAACCCATAGAAATTTGCAACAAAAAAAAAAAAAGTGAAGAAATTTCGGAAAGGAGGAGAGAGAGAAATTTGGGAAATCGAGACATCGGAGAGAGGAGACGAGCATATTTTTTTGGTCTAACTACTGTAGTAATTCACCTACTACTCTGCCCGGAATCACTCTTCCGACTTTCCGTTCTTGAGATGAAGAGCTAAGTCGTATGCTCTTCTCAGCCGCCAATTTTGGTGTTTGTCGATCTGGGTTTTGCTCCATTTGGATAGCTGTGTAGGTTTGAACTTCTTGTTCTCCGTCGATTTCCCAAATTTCTCTCTCCTCCTCTCCCAAATTTCTTGATTTTTTTTTTTTTGTCACAGGTGTAGGTTTGAAATTTGGAAAAATAGTTTGATATTACAAAAAAATTATTTCGTGTTTACATTGAAATCTTTGCTCTATTTCTTTTTTTGTTTTTTGAAATATGTCAGAGAAAAATAAAGAAGATATTCCCGGTTAGAAATATAATATGCAATTTTGTATTGGTTACGAACCTTCTACAAAAGTTCTGCAGAGTGAACATCTCATTGTGCTCATCTGGCCGGCAGACAGCATGCAAGTCGGCTTGGCCCCGCCCGTGAAATTTTTCTGAGCTTGGTCCATGTTCAGCCGACCTCGAACTAAATACGGTTTTATCAGTGGGGTCGGCTTGAATAAGGAGTTAGGTGTCGAGATTCTAAATTATGAGAATTTGTGACGCTCAAAGGGTTGAATGTTCTAAGGTCGGGGGCTAGACCTTGAACCATACAAATGGGTTGGGATGAGGACTAGAACTTCATCCAAGGTCCATCGGATCAAATTCAGGCTGGACTTGGGCCACAATTTATCGGACCATGTGTGCCTCACCTGGTCCGAAATGTCGTTGAGTGGGCACGATTCAAGATTCTTGGTTTGATTTGGGTTCAATGAAGCCACTGGGTTTTGGGCTGAACTCAAACCCGAGTAGAGCCAACTGCCACTGCCAAATAAATTAAAAAAATAAATAGACCAATAATATCTCGACAACTTCTAACTCTAATTTCAGAAATATTTTCTAATCTATTGAAATAAATAAAATAAAAATTACTATGAAAAATAGAATTACATTTATAAAATAGTATTGTTACGTTTACTCTGGATTCTACCATCTTAAAATATTTCCTGATGTATCTGACAATTATTGATATTAATTATTTATAATTTATTTCATTAATTGTATCTTAATTGCATCAATCATTGCTTAACACTTCAGCTGATTATTTTTATAAATAAAAAAGAGTAATATTACGTTTAATTTCTTATTCCACTCTCTAAACATACTTACTAACATGTCAAATAATTATTGATGCAATTAAAATGTAATTGTTAGACACGTTAACAAGTATGTTTGGAGAGTACGCGTAGCCTTATTCGATAAGAAAACAGGAGTTCCATCGGCATGAAATTAGACGCGTTTGTCTCTTATACTTTCTTCTAAAAGAAAGACCTCCATTAAAACTTACTTTACTCAATTATTATTTTCTTTTGTAGTGCTTGTGCTTTACTTACAATCACTATCTTTTTTATGATTATTCCAATTTTAAAGTCTTAACTTTTTGGTTCCTTCAACACAGAATCAAAGGGAACAGCCTGCTTTGCTTTGCAATTCACCATTGTTGCATTGCCTCTTTTAACTTCTCTTCAACATGCTCATCCTCTTTCACTCTCGCACACGTTTCTTCCTTCTTATCGTAACAGCTCTTTCGCCGATAACGACTGGTCGATCAAGGCTGCCCACTCTGAACTTATGTAATATTTCGAGCTATGGCTTATTTTGAAGAGAAATGTTATATTTAAGGTGTCTTTTTATAAACCTTTCGTACATGTCAAATGAGACTTGATCAAAGTCTATCGACCATCAACATTGCGCAACGAGATCATAACTTGGAGACCTTTTTCTTATATGAGTGTTCACACGCATAGACAATATGTGTTGAAAAAAAGGTTGTTGGAAATCAAACAATGAGCAAAAAAGGAAAGTATGAAACTATAACTCACAAATTAAACATGAAGAAAATCTTATGAGGAAGAAAACTACGGACGGAGAAGAACATCTATTGTGGAGACAAAATATAACCATTGCAACTTAAACTTGCATGAATTTAAAGAAAAAATAAAAATAAAAATGAAAAAGATAAATAATTCAAGCTCTTCAACCATACCCAAACAATATCTCTGTTAGAGTTTAGTGAATCAAATTCTAACAAAGATATTGTACACAACTTATAAGCGAGTTGTTTTATCGTCTTGTTAGTTGTGACAAAGACCCTTTTTCATGAGAAAACACTGATCGAAGTGTATGACACCTCATTTGAAGCATCAAAAAAGAATCCGATAAGACAAAAAAGAGGGTTAAGAAAGAAGTTGTTTGAGTAATAATTCCAAACATGCATCCACATAAACTTAGTGTAACATCTTTAGTTCTCATAGTATAATATTACCCGTTTTGGGTCTAATTACACACAACTTTGTTCTCGAAGTTAGCCCAAAACGCGTTGTATTAGGTAGAAAGGAGAACTCTACTTATAAATCATTCACTTCCTACTCCTTCATGCAATGTAGGACTGTGCACTCTCGCTGGTATGAGATAAACCTTCACACTAAGCCATCATTGTCTTCCCATGACAGGACGTGACAATTTCCTCACTCAGGGTCTGATGTCCCCATCGGCTACATTTCTATTTAGGCTTTGACTCTGATACCATTTGTTGCATCTATAAATCTTATAATATAATATTTGTCTGTTTTGAACTGAAGTCCCACAAAAATTTGTTCTTAAGGTTACCTCAAAATGCGTTGTACTTGGTTGGGAGAATAATTCTACTTATAAATCATTCATTTTCTATTCTCTTAAACGGGACGATTATGCACCCCTACTGATATGATTCGATTCTTTACACCGAGCACTTATTACCTTCGCATGGCCTTAACACTTAGTACTGATTATATCTAGTTCTAACAAAGGTGAGATCAGTAGACGTACAAAGGCGTTGGCACCTATTAAAACCTGTTTGTGGCGTGTTTCTTTAGACAAAACTTTGTTATAAAACATTAAATCATGCATATATTATGTTGGGTAAATAATGAGTTAGGTGGACATTAAGCACCCTAGTTGTTGTAAGAGTGAGCAGTAGACATAACATTCCATTTAGCTTCCATTAATTGAAATATGAGTGCTCCATCATTAGATGAGCACAAGGATGATGTGAAGCACTACTGTTATGTCTTCCTTAATCTGCTAAATTTCCTCCATTTGTCGTCTTCCCCAGCTTCTTATAGCGTTTCTGGGCCAATCCATGGTTTTTCAGTCTGAAAAAAAGCTGATATGATTGTGAGTTTTTCAGGGCAGGAACAAGTTGCAGAAACAAAGATCATTGTTTGGAGAGAGGGAGGAAGACAGAAAAAATGTGTTGGAGATACAAATGTGGATTGCTTCTCATCTTCATTGTTGTCATCATGTGGGTTACTTCAGCAGAGGTCACTCAGGTTAACTCTCTCTCTCTTTCTCTCTCTCTTTCTCTCTCTAAGAAAGTTTGGATTGAGTTATGAAGTTGTTTTTGGAGTTTAGTTTTTCATGAACTAGTTCTAAGTTCTGTTTGTGATCTCTAGCTAAGATAATTCGCTGAAATATAGATCAGTTGCTAGATCATAGATCACCTTATTTGATATTATCTCCCACACAATCATCTTGTTAGCTACAAATTTTCTGAAATTCAGACAGCTTTTGATACCCGGATTTCCGACAGCGCGTTTTTGCAGACTATGATCACCCATTTGCAGTTGCATACCTTGCAACTTCTCTTTTAGCAGTTTATCTACCAATATCATTCCTCAAGGATTGGTTAATCTGTCTTCTAAATTACTTTACATCCAAGAATTATGACGATTCAAACACGGAAGATATGTCATCTGTCGAACTACACGACGTAAAAGGTAACGACTCGATCGATTATAAAAACGGAACCGTCAATGTTTCTGTTACGGACGAGGGAAAGCCGGCTGTGAAAGAAGAGACAAAGCTGAACAGAAGGGAAGTTGCTGCTTTAGGCTTCTGCGTTGCTCCTATCTGGTTTTTAACAGAGGTTATACATTAAATCAGTTTACTTTGTTCAATTACTCGACCATTTATCCTTAACGATTCGAGTTTGTGCAGTATTTAACGAGCGCGGCACTTGCTCGAACGAGTGTGGCTAATACGACTTTATTGTCGTCAACCTCGGGACTTTTTACGCTCTTGATTGGTGCATTGTTGGGACAGGACAAAATCAATGCAGTTAAGGTTGTCTCTGTTGTTGTGAGTATGGCTGGTGTTGCTATGACGACACTTGGAAAGACCAGTGTTTCAGATAAGTCTCATTCGAGGAAACAAGAGTACGTTTCAAAATTTTCCCAAATTTGATCGATTGTTGGATTGGTTTATGATTGAAAGCTGCTGTTTCTGCAGAAATGGGAAGCAAGAAGTCTTGGGAGATCTTTTTGCAATACTCTCGTCCGTAACTTATGGACTATTCACTGGTTGGAAACCATGTCTTCCTTCTTCTTTTTGTTCTCCCCTTTTTTTTACGTTCAATCTGCAGTAAATTGACGAAAAAATGGTTGAAAATGAGTAGTTCTTCTGAAAAAGTTCGCCGGAGGAGGAGAAAAGGTAGATGTGCAGAGGCTATTTGGGTACGTCGGATTCTTCACTTTCATTGCTCTGTGGTGGCTAGGTAAGTTGTTTCTTTTTCTGTGAATTAGCTTGATTTCCGCCATGGGAGCAAACAGAAGTTTTTTAAATTTTATCATCGTCTTCAGTCTGGCCACTGACGGCGATGGGCATTGAACCCAGATTCAAACTCCCCCACTCCGCCAAATTACAGGAAGTTATCGTTGTGAATGGCTTCGTGGGTAGTGTTCTGTCTGATTATTTCTGGTACGTAAGAGAAAATTAAGATGATTTCTGGTGTGTTTCTGTTGTGAATTCATTGTTTTTTGAAGGGCATTGGGTGTTGTCTGGACTTCCCCTCTGGTTGCTGCTCTTGGAGTATCTCTAACCATTCCTGTAGCCATGTTGGAAGACATGCTCTTCCATGGCCGCCACTATTCGGCGATTTACATCGTCGGCTCCGTTCAGGTGAATTACATCTGCCTTAGCTTTTTACATCAAACCCAGATCCAGAATAATCTGAACGGCTGAAGCATTGCAGGTGTTCTTGGGATTTGTGATAGCTAATTTTTCGGACTGGTTCTCTCAGAAATGGGGTTCGAAGTTGGGGAGCAGATGTTGTCATCGGGTTGCCTCCTTTTTCTGCAGACAACCAAAATGAAGACGTAGACGATGATGCTTATTGCCTTGACGATTCATTTCTGGAAACGGACGGATTGATCCCATTGTTTCTTTTTTGAAGTTTTTAGACGGTGGTTAGGTAATCTCAGGACCAAACACGAACTCAAAGACATGTTATAATGGCTTAATTTCTTAAGAAAATGATGAAGCTCTGTCGATTATACTACTTGCAGAGAAGACACTCGTATTTTGTTGGTATGTTATTAAATCATCTACCTGCTTGTTTCTTCACATCCTCTGTAAATTCATTAATTTACGCCAAGAAAGCTCCTGTTTAACCCGAGACAGGATGCCACGGTTAGGGAAAATGAACTTCTAAATGACGGTCCAGGTCTAATGTGAGGCCCGACCCAAATTAAACAATGGGTCGTATAAATCCATGGAAAAAATAAAAAATATATGGTTTAAAATGAGAGTTATATTTCCTACGTAGTAACCCAATAACAAATTTCTATGGGTTCTCGTTTAAAGCAGACAATTTTGTACTGTGAGCACTGAAGAACGTTGTACATTTTTTTGACAAAAGAATGTTCAAATTTCTTATTATGGAAGCAAAAAACAATTTGGAGGTCTAGAGTGAATATGTATAGATCTCATTTATGATTTTGTGTTTTTTATAAATGAATGTAAGTTAAAATTTGCCTTCAAACAGTGATATTATCTTTTGTTTGTGATTTTTTTCTACTTTCTAACTCATCCCATTAGAGTCTAGATTCTTCCATTTTGGGCAAGTGTCAATGTAGTTTGCTTCGACAATGCAGGAAAGATTGGATTTTGAGTATGACATCTTTCCAGATTTGCCAAACTTTGGTTCCAAATGGAGGGAGTGGTCGACACATGGGGGGTCATATGTTGTAGAAGTTAAGCCACAAGCCATACAGATGTCATCGTCTCAACATACCAGAAAATAGCATTATTCTATTAAAATGTGATGCTGCCAAAACTTATACAACCGAAAGCCTGATATTTTGAGCGACCATAGTTGGAGTCTAACCCAAAACGTATCACCTCAGGTTATAAGATTAGACTCTCGAAACCTGTCACGTTAGAATGTAAAATCAGTGAGTAAGATTAAAGGGTAATTCTTATCCCTTTGCTCACAAAATAAGACATCGTTGTCTCAAGCAATTCAATGCAACTCTTATCTCAAACATCAGAAATGCTGCGTATAAACAGGGAAGAACGATGCACCAAAACCATGGGCATGTTAGTCTATAACAGGACTGTATTATTTTTAACTCCTTGTAAGCTCCTAATTAGTCAGTGCTAATCAAACTCTTATATTATATCTATATCTACAGCGTTCTCCTTCCCCCTATGGTAGTTCCCAATATCCATCAAGCCTAAACACGACGGGCAGCCAGGATCGTGTTGATCTTCAGTGCTTGTTCTCTGCTCCAAACAGTCTGCATGGTAAACATGGCCGCAGACCAAGACTGCCACGACCGGATTTTCACGAGAAGAAAGTAAATTTGAAAGAACATTTGTCTTTCTTCTCAATGGCTTTTCGCAGATCCTACAAACCGCTTTCATCACATCCACTGACATTGGATCTGGTACCAATGAGCAAGATCCAATTCTGTCCGGCTTGTGTGTTTCTTTCCAGCTCTCTGTAAAATGAATCGAAACTAAGGTTATTGGGAAATTGTTTGCAAAATTCACAATTGATTCTCTACTCATATAACACGCAAAGAAAGAGAGGAAGATGAGATCCAAAACTTGGTGATCGGCATGGTCATGGCTAAGATAGTAAATTTCTCATCCAGCTACAAACATACTCTTTCAGCCTTCATTTATATTGCGAAAGGAATTTGACTCGATATAGTATTTTTTCTGATGTGATTCTTCCAATTGAATGGGAATTGACATCAAGGTAATATTACACAAAAACTGGATATTGATCAAATGATGAACATGGAAAAGAGAAAAGGATACCAGAATGGCGTGCAGATTCTGAGTTGGAATGAGTTGGTAGCTTGAAGAAGAGTCTATCATCTTGTCGAGTTGAAATATCTTTACCACGAGAAGTGGATGTACCAGTGTATTTACCACTAGAAGTGGATGTTCCAGTATAGTTCTTTGAACTACGACGAGAATAATGATGACCAAAGCGATCACGCGATCGCTTCAGCAATATAGATTCAAGTCTTCTTTCTTGATGTTCAATAGCATCATGGGCTTTAAGAAGCTTTTTTGAACAATCCTTTACACCAAAGATGGATGGAAGATGCTTCAATTCACCAGAACCAACAGATTGTAATAGTTTCTGAAATTAAGGGAGAAAGAAAAAATAGTGAAATTGGAGCTTCCATAGTTAGCATTTCAAAAAAATACATAATTTGAAAACAGTTATAAACAGATTATGACCTCTTCTGACAATAATCCAACTTTGGAGGAGCATGGCTTGGTACCTGAAATTTGATTACTGCATCATTAGTCAAGCTTCCATAATCTTCTCTAAACTAAGACAGGAAGACAATGTTTCCATGCAATAGTTCGAAAATACAAGATTATATAACAGCATGAACAAATATATTCATTGGCATTCACGTAACTAAACGTTAAAATGCATCCTCACAAAAACAATCCATGATGGAAAATCATATTATTCTTTCCTTAGCCAGCATGAAACTATATTCCCCGAAAGTGCCAATTGGTGTGAAACTAATGAGTGTAATAATAGAATCAATTATCCATCACAATGCTCAAGAACGCAGTCTGAATGTGAATACCTCGTGCATAACTCAACTAGATAGACTGCAGTGACAAGATATATATAAAATTGTGTTCCACTCGATCAGAACAGGGATCCAACTACAGATTGCTAGCGTCTAAATGTTTCCACTGTTAAGAAAAGTATCAAAGGGATCAATGGACGAGCGACCAAGAACTAATAGGCCAACCCAATCAACTGAATTTTTTTCTTTTTGAGTATAACATAAATGGAGAGCTCCAAACACGTCCTTACACATTGACCTAAATTCTTAGAAGGAGCAGTTACTAGCATTACGCACTACTCCTACCGTAGGAAAATGCGGTCCAATTGATTGACAAACAAACAACAATGTTCTACATGCAAACGTCGAATTTGATTAGCATTTCAATCCAGTAACAAAAATCGTTCAGAAAACATAGCGGACAGAGGAATTAGCCAGGGATTCACGACGTTTTTCGCCATCGATAATTCCGGAAAACAAACAGAGGCCACACTTGAAAAAAAAAAAAATCGTACCCGAAAAACAAGGAGGATGCGGATGCGGAAAACAAGGATCGGTGAGCTTCCGATTAGAGTCTCGCTTCGTTTTCCCCATTCGATTGACGAACAATCGATTCCCACCGGAGAATAAACAGATATGATTGAACTCGAATAAGGCGCCGGCTATGGCAAAGGAGAACTCCCTCTTTCCGTCTTCCCCTTTCTAGTTTGGGCTTCGTTTTCTGGTGTTTATTTGATTTTATATTCTCATGTTCCTGTAAAAACAACGTTGATTGAATTTGTAGGTTTCCTAATTAATTTTAATTCCTTAAAATAACACAATAATTACATTAATTAACAAACATCACGTTAACAGATAAAATTAGAATGTAAAAAATTATAAATAGTTAAAATAAGACAATAATTACGTTTATTAACGAACGTCATGTCAGCATATCAAATTAGAGCGTGAACAGACGATAAACTTAACGTCACTTTAATTTCACGCTATCACGTAATATCAATATCGGGTAATCAATACGATAAGATTGTGACATAAACGTCGAATCCAAGAGTTTCCTGTTTGGGCTTGGATAGCTAAATGTAGGGACAATGAACTTCTCATTTTGATTATAATAGTTTCAAATTTATTTTTTGAAACAATTTGGAATAGTTGTACAAGTATCATTACGTAACACCTGATATCAATTCTACTTTCGGATTAAACTCGATACGATACATAACTAATTAGACTGTCACATAAGATATGAGATTTTCTCGTTTCATTGTAGGTAGTTGAACGTTTCTCTTGTATGTCATTTATCGTGATTTTTTGCAAAATACATTTAAAATTACTTGGAATTAAAATAATGTATAGTTTGAGATATATTGATATTCTACATATAATTAAAATTACTAAATTTACTGTATTTGTGGATGAAGTTGAAAGACAAGTTGGGTATGAGGGTTGGAAAGATATTTTGTATATATATCCAAATGTCCCCTCCCTTTCATATTCAAATAGTTGATACATTCCAATGAATGTCACCTTCACATTTTCACCCCATCTTTATCTTCTCTCTAAATAATTGAGTTGAAATCTTCAATTACTTCTCATTTAAAAAATAAAATAAAATAAAATTATATATATATATATATATTCCTATCACCAGTTATTTTATATCTATTATTGATTTATCCGGTAAAACTATGGGTGGGCATGGTCCGGTTCTGAGCCGGGACCAAACCAAATCGAATGATTCAAGATTTTATTCCAAATCCCATAACCGGTCATTTCAGAGACCGGGATCAGACCGGGTCCGGTCCCAATTTATCCCACCATATTTCTGAATTTTTTAATTAAAATAATTATATATATATATTCCTATCACCAGTTATTTTATATCTATTATTGATTTATCCGGTAAAACTATGGGTGGGCATGGTCCGGTTCTGAGCCGGGACCAAACCAAATCGAATGATTCAAGATTTTTATTCCAAATCCCATAACCGGTCATTTCAGAGACCGGGATCAGACCGGGTCCGGTCCCAATTTATCCCACCATATTTCTGAATTTTTTTAAAATTAAAAAACAGTAAATTACAATATTGCATACATATATTTTTTCCAATAGAATCAACATACAGATTTGAGATTATAGATTTTGCTTCTACCCGTAATCGAAAGAATGAAAAATAAAATCAATGAGATTTTACCCATTAATGATAAAAAAACAAGCTTGGAATTGGAGCTTTGAGTATTAAATTCATCAAGTTTCTATTAACCAATCTCTAATATCCCAACTAAATGAGTCTATTCTTCCAAAAATTTGTTGAAATCAAAACTGAATTTTCAAGCTTCTTAATATCTCTATGAAAATTAAAGTTATGTCATCGCAAACTGCAAAGTTATGTCATCATCACTTTCTGAAAATACAAAAGGCAAAAGTCAAGAGAAACCGAACCTCGGATTAAATTCGAGCAGAGCTGAGGAGCAGCTATGGTTTAGTTTTTGCCGCGAGCAGGTTTTTGCCGAGTAGAGCTGAGGAGCACCGAGCACGGGCTGAGGTCCGAGGACTCTTGCGTGATGCAGCGCAGAGTTGAGGAGTGAGGCCGAGGCGAGCAGCAGAGAGCACAGGCTAAGGAGGCTAACGGGACACACTGACACGAGACTCGAGAGGGGAGAAATTGAAGGTTCGAACTTCGGACGTTCGGTCACCAGACACCAGCCCTAAGTTAATTAAAGTTTCTGACCAATCCAAGTTTTCGGGAATTTTTAGATCTGAACCGAGAACCGGACCATTTTCCATGGGCATTGTAGTTTATGGACCGGTCCCAAACCGAGAACCATGGAGAACGGACTGAAACCGAACCAAAACTAGCATTCTGATCCTGTTCTCGGGAGGCAATCTGGTCCTGCCCACCCCTAGGTAAAACTATGTTTACTCTTTTATTTTACATATCGATTCTTACTTACTGACATGACAAATATTAACTTATACTATTAATATTGTGATGACCTGGATGTGTACGTATGAGTACGACTGCGGGGCAAACCTCGGGTTGTGGGGTGGATCCCAGACTCTAGTGTAGGCGAATTTCGGGTCGTAAAGAGAGGGTCGTCACAATCCCACATCGCTTGGGGAAGTGTATGGAAATAAAACATATGTAAAGAAACCCTATTATCCCAAGATAGTAAGACGGGTTTTGGAGCACAATTGGCAACGGATCCCATAAGAACTCCGAAGTTAAAAGTGCTTCGGCGAGAGTAGTTCCAGGTTGGGTGACCAACTGGGAAGTCCTCGCCAAACAAAGCCGTGATTGGAGGATATTGGGCTACAGTCCAATCCCTAGAGCGGACAATATCTTATTGGAAAAATAGGTCATTTCAAATGGTATCAGAGCCTGTACCCAACCGGAAATGTGGCCAACGGGGACGTTGGGCCCCCGAGGGAGGGTGATTGTGATGACCCGAATGTGTACGTATAAGTATGACTGCGGGGCAAACCTCGGTTTGCGGGGTGGATCCCGGACTCGAGTGTAGGCGAATCCCAGGTGGTAAAGAGAGGGTCGTCGCAATCCCACATTGCTTGGGGAAATGTATGAAAATAAAACATATGTAAAGAAACCCTTGTTGACTTAAATTATGTTTAAGTCTAATGATGTTTTTGATGATGTGTTTTTAAGTAATGTAATTTGATTGAGATTATGTTGCTGAGAATAATAAGCTAATTATTGAATTAAATATATGAAATTAATAAATTAATTAATAAGTTAAATATTGTCCCTCATATATATGTCTCGAAATCTTCACTGGAAATGCCTTTTGAAAATGGTATTTTAGTTGTCTAATAAATCTGTTTGAGTGTTCAGAAAAACAGGGCTGAAATTGTTTTATATTGTATATCCACCGATGGCAAAGAAAAGTTGACGTCTACCGCTGGCATTCAAAGACCACATCCACCGCCAGCTAAACGACAAAATCCACATCCACCGCTGGCATTCAAAGTTTACATCCACCGCCAGCTACACGACAAAAGTATACATCCACCGCTGGAATTCAAAGAAGACATACACCGCTAGCTAAACGACAAAAGTACACATCCACCGCTGGAATTCAAAGAAAACATACACCGCTAGCTAAACGACAAAGGTCATATCCACCGCTAGCTAAACGACAAATTTCTGAGGCCTTCTACCGATGAAATTTTGAAGATTTCTACCGATGAAATTTTTGAAGATTTCTACCGATGAAATTTTAAAGACTTCTACCGATGGAATTT
Organism: Begonia masoniana; assembly: GCA_022432975.1. NCBI lineage: Eukaryota > Viridiplantae > Streptophyta > Magnoliopsida > Cucurbitales > Begoniaceae > Begonia > Begonia masoniana. Next base: position 8,741,525 of record CM039508.1, on the reverse strand, counting down.
TGAAGACTTCTACCGATGGAATTTTGAAGACTTCCGATGGTATTTTAAAGATACATCTACCTATGACGGTTCAAGCATTGTAAAGATACATCTGCCTATGGCGGTTCAAGTATTTTTAAAGATACATCTGCGTATGGCGGTTCAAGCATTTTTAAAGATACATCTTGTAATATCCCGCTTTACGAGATATTATTATTTTAATATGAAATGGCATTTTTGTAAATATGTCGGATTAACTCCGTTTTACGAAAAGAAAGCGTCATTAGAATCCTAATAATTAATATGGATTTTAGGAATATTATGGGATTTTTCGGAGTTCAAACCCTAAATTTACGAGAATTACGTTTCTCGTAATAAAAAGAACGATATTGTAAAAATAGTAAACGAGGTCCGTTTTGCGAACGGGCAGTTTCGTTAGGACCCAAATAATAAGTTGGACTAAATGGTGAAATAAGAAGATTTGGTGAAACCGAATAGCTAGCCAATTAACGAAACGAAATACGAAATTTATATAAAAACAAAGTAAGGGCATTTTAGTAAATTTCCAAATCAATTATATTAAAAATCAAAATTGTTTCTTCTCTCCCTCACCTCCTCTCTTCTTCTGGCGATCGCAAAAACCAGAGAGCAAACCCTCTCTGGCGTCAACGGCGATCTCGAGCTTCCGACCTCCGTTTCGCCTCCCGTTCGTCTCGTTTCCTTCACGATTTCTCCTCCTCTCGCTACCTTAGGTATGTATCTACGATCTTAGAGCTTTTATTCCGAGTTTTACGACGTTTTAGGAAATTAGGGTTTCGATCGGAATTCGTTAAAAATGTGAATTAGGGTTTGTAATTAATAGGTTAGCCGTGATTAAGTATATATTGAACGTATTGGACGTTATTGGACGAAGAAAAATCAATTTATGAAAAAGTTAAAAATTGGTAAATTTTCGGGTTTTAGGGCAAAACTCGTAATTTGGATTTTTAGGTGCCGGGCGTAAAATGCTCGATAGAATAGTTCAATGGATTGGGTTAAAGCGTTAGGAAATTGCCTTAGTTAAGGTTTTGATAATTGGGACGTTTATTGGCTTAAATTGATTTTAACGGCATATTGTGCTTTGCCTCAGACAAACAACGCTCGTGGACGGAGTTTGAGCTGCTTTGGACACGAGGTAAGTTCTCGTGATCTTTTCTGGCCGATTAGCCTACACCGTACGTCGTGGTCTTCTCGAGGAACTTGGTGATGTTTTGTTTAATCGCTTTGGTTGGGTAGTTAAGTTATATGTGTATAGGTTGATTGTTGAGTTTTGATGGTATGTTCTGTCTATATGTGTATAGGTTGATTGTGGAGTTTTGATGGTATGCTTTGTCTATATGATTACTGTCTGATATGAATTGTTCATGCATCATTCTGTACGTGTTTTTAAGCAAAGTAATGGACCTAATTAATCTACGTAATCTGTTATCTGGTCACGGCGAGGTGGGTTTAGACCTCGGTGACAATCTGTCTGCGACCTAATCAAAAAGTAAAATGAACCAACGAAAAGAATCTACGTAATCTGTTATCTGGTCACGGAGAGGCTTGGTAGACCTCAGTGATAATCTGTCTGCGACGTAAAGAATCTAAATCTGTAATCTGAATCTGTATCTGTATCTGCATGTTTTCTGAATTGCATACGCATAGCACGCATTGCATTTACGTAGAGCTTACTGAGATTTAATTATCTCATAGGTGTCTGTATGGTGTAGGTAATATTCTAGGTGACATCGAGCCAGGTGAGGACGGCGTTCCTCCTCCTGACGTATGAGGCAGTTGACGGATGATGGCCGTGGGAGTGCGCTGTGTAGTCGAGGCGCTTTCTGACCCGTGGGGACGTATGTGTACGTGTTTTGGGGAATTAATGTTAATTATGAATGTATAGACATTTTAGGTTGCTTGGATTCTGGATAGGGGTTAGATAACGTTTTGGTAATTGTAAGTAAAAATGTTTTGTTTTGAACTGTTTAATGAATGTTTTGGAAATGTTTTGATTGGTTTTAGGTTGTTACGGATAGCTCGGTTTTTAGAGCTATCCACGTAGTTGGACTTCGTAAAGTCCGCTGCGAGTCGGTTGGGTTTAAGTTATAAGCGGTTACGATAAAGAATGAAAAATGTGATGTAAAATGGGTAGAAGTTATGATGCGCAGGGAGGAAACTTTAAAGTGTTTTGCTCTCTGGAATTTGGGTTCCAGAGAGCGCTTAGAGAAAAAGATGAAAAACGAGAAGAGAAAGAGAAGGAAGAAGAGGCGACTGGGCGCTGCATAATGCAGCGACTGGTCGCTGCATTATGCAGCGCACATGGCGACTAGGCGCTGCATATAGCAGCGCCCGGTCGCTGCTTCTCTTGAGGGCAGAATTCCAGTTCTGCCCTCCCACTTTTTGACTGGGTTTTAATGTATTAAATAAATGTTTTGAGTTTTAATTAGTTAATAAATGATTTGTTTTAAATGATTTTAGGGTTCGATTCCGATTCCGATTTAAATTATGTTTTCAACTTCAGTTTTTATTCCGCACAAAGTTTTATTTAAAGTAAAGGAAAGTATAAGTATAAAATGAAAAATATATTACGGGAAAAATGGGTACAGTATTAGAGTCGTTACAGTTATGGTATCAGAGCCCCCGGGTTTTAAAATCGATTCTGTAGACTGCTCGACTGCGCAGCCACTACGCGGACATCCTTCATCAACTGTAAGTATGTTTATAGCTTTATTTAATTTCAGTTTCTTAGAGATATTTGTTTTAAAATTTTATAGGAGATATATAAGTATGGTGCGTCGAAGAAATGACTGAGATGATCGCGACGATACAATAGACACCCTTAAGGACTTTATTGCCCAGCAGTCCCAGCATATGGAGAGACAGTCTCAGCAGATGGAGAGGCAGTCACAGCAGCTGGGTACTCTGATAGACCGAGAAGGCGTTAGAGCTCGGGAGGCAGCCATATCGGGTAACCGTGGGATGGAGAGATTTCAGAAGCTCCAGCCCCCTATATTTAACGGGCAGTCCACTGATCCCTCTTTAGCCGAGGAGTGGATTCGGACCATGGAGGATATGATGGCTTATGCGAGTATAGAGAATGGAGAGAAGGTTGCATTGGCGACCTACCACTTAGCACTGGACGCCCGATTCTGGTGGGATTCTGTCAAGACCACTACGGATGTGTTTGTTATGAGCTGGGAGCGGTTCAGGGAGATATTTTTCGACAAGTACTTCAGCCATACCGTTCGAGAGGCGAAGATGGTCGAATTTATGCAGTTGCGGCAGGTTAGCTCTATTGCCGAGTATGTGAGGAAGTTTGAGGCGTTGTCTAGGTTCGCGCCACGTCAGGTCGGCGTTAACGAGGACAAGGTACGCCGATTTCTACAGGGACTTGGTCGGGACTTTCAGATGCGTCTTACTATATCAGGGGTACAGAATGTATCTTATGATGAGATTGTGGCCAGAGCACTTGAGATTGAGGCCGTTGATCAGAGTTATGTCAAACCAAGGGAGGCAGCTAGGGGCTTCTTTCGTGAGATCCAGCCTCAACCCCGGAATGAAGATTGGCAGCCACAAGGACAACCACAGCAACGACAGAGAGGTGTTAGAAGACCTCTAGAGGGAGGCAATGATCGAGGGAAGGGTAAGCAGGTACAAGGGACTTCTCGAATGCCATGGTGTCCTATGTGCCAGAAAGAACACGGTGGCGAGTGCCGGGTGGGCACGAACAAATGTTTTAGGTGTGGTGGAGTTGACCACTTTGTTAAGGATTGCCCGAAGCCGGGCCGAGAGCAGTTGATTGGAGATCAGAGGAGAGTCATGCCCAGGATCTTCACCTTTATTGAGCCTGGCGACGTCGACGATGGGGCCCAACCTTCTGCAATTGCAGGTATTGTTTTAATTACCTGTATAATAATATGCATATGATAGGTAAAGACCTAAAATTAGTAAGGAAGAGAAATATAGGTGGATAAGAGTGGTTACTAGCCGGACCTCAAAGAGAAATCAGTAGACTACATATAGGACAATAAAGACCAAATAGAAATATAGTTATACAATAGTAGGATTACTTTGATTTAATCAACGGAGTTTTTACACTTAAGGTTTAGTAAGAATTAGAGAAATACACCCTATGAAATATGAGTTTTAAGTAGGTAGGGATTATTTCTAATTAACACCCCCCTTCAAGTATTAAAATGCGACTAATCGAGAAAGATGAAAGTTAGATATAAATCTATTAATGGATACCCTAGATTGTTGTAATACCTGGAGTGTGTTTAAATAGATCAAGTACCGTAGAACTCGTACATTGAGGATTCGTATGAAGTTATGAGTGTCTAGATTAAGAAAGAATTTAAGAGTTAAACTTAGAATAATTGTCGAGTAGAGTAGTTGGAACCTGACTAGAAGGAGCGAACAAAAATAGACTAGTCGGCGAACTTGATGTAGCCTTGAGGAATTTAGGGAAGGTGAAGTAGATCGTTGAAATAAATGAGAGGTTAGGTTAGAAGCATAGATTGGCGTTTAAAGGTCAGCAAATTGAGAAATTTGCGATTTATAGAATGAGGAGAGTGAGAACTATCACCGAAACTATCTAAATAAGCTTAGAAGTGAGGCTAAGTTAGAAAATTTCTAGAGATCGACTCGTGTTTGGCAAGTCGAGACCAAGTAATACATAAATGGCTTAGGTTAGAATGACTAGTTTAGAGCGCATCAATGAGGAGATTTAGAGACTTGAGGATGCTAGGAGTCGATAGAGACTTAAGTTAAGACAAATGACTATAGCAGAAGTAGTATGAGTAGATTAGTAATGGAGTAACGATAGAATTCATTGAGAAACTAAACCTAAGGAGCTTAATTTGATGAGTTAAAAGTTAAAATATATGGGAGTTAGATTACAACCTGAGTGTAGTTAGGAATCCTTGAAAGATAGTCAACCCAAATGACGTCGGGAAATGGAAGATATTTCGAGGATTGAACATAAGGGACGATTTTAGGAGAGACCAATTGATGAATTGGTGAGTTTAACGCTTTGATGACTAAATTTAGACCAACGCGTGCTCAGGTCGTCAGGTGACAGGTACACAGTTAGAGATCGTTTGATTGAAGGTTTAGAAAATTTGGTAAGATTTGATGCGTAAGCGCGAATGTGTTTGGGCCAGTTGAAAGGAAGGGATATGGTAAGAAGGTTAATGTGAATAGGTACACATACCGACTGCGGACGGTGTCGATGAAACCATGTCTATGTTTGGGTTACAGCCCAGACATTGGACGAGGTTAAGTTATCAATTTGGCTGGTGTTAGTAAGCTTGGACATAGCTCCGACGTGAGAGAACGACGGAGGAAAGACGATGATGAAAGAGAACCTTGAAGCTAGTATTAATAGGAAGTTTAATATGTGAGTTATTAAGTGAAGGTTGAAAGTTGAAGCATGCACAAATATTAAGGTAGCAAATAGGTCACAGAGTGGATTTATTTGAGATTTACATATGTAAATTGTGCTCAACACTTTAGAAGGAGAGTATATGATCGAATCGAAAGTAGTGAATGCAAATTTAAGGCCGATGTTGGAGAGTATAGTGGAGGGCCTAGGTTTAGAATCACGAAATATGACCGTAAGTACAGATAATGAATCGTGGTGCAAGGCCGAATGACATGAAACATTAATGTCAAAGACTATGAGTTAGGTCAAATTTTGAGGACAAAATTTTAAATAAGGTGGATGGAATGTAATATCCCGCTTTACGAGATATTATTATTTTAATATGAAATGGCATTTTCGTAAATATGTCGGATTAACTCCGTTTTACGAAAAGAAAGCGTCATTAGAATCCTAATAATTAATATGGATTTTAGGAATATTATGGGATTTTTCGGAGTTCAAACCCTAAATTTACGAGAATTACGTTTCTCGTAATAAAAAGAACGATATTGTAAAAATAGTAAACGAGGTCCGTTTTGCGAACGGGCAGTTTCGTTAGGACCCAAATAATAAGTTGGACTAAATGGTGAAATAAGAAGATTTGGTGAACCGAATAGCTAGCCAATTAACGAAACGAAACACGAAATTTATATAAAAACAAAGTAAGGGCATTTTAGTAAATTTCCAAATCAATTATATTAAAAATCAAAATTGTTTCTTCTCTCCCTCACCTCCTCTCTTCTTCTGGCGATCGCAAAAACCAGAGAGCAAACCCTCTCTGGCGTCAACGGCGATCTCGAGCTTCCGACCTCCGTTTCGCCTCCCGTTCGTCTCGTTTCCTTCACGATTTCTCCTCCTCTCGCTACCTTAGGTATGTATCTACGATCTTAGAGCTTTTATTCCGAGTTTTACGACGTTTTAGGAAATTAGGGTTTCGATCGGAATTCGTTAAAAATGCGAATTAGGGTTCGTAATTAATAGGTTAGCCGTGATTAAGTATATATTGAACGTATTGGACGTTATTGGACGAAGAAAAATCAATTTATGAAAAAGTTAAAAATTGGTAAATTTTCGGGTTTTAGGGCAAAACTCGTAATTTGGATTTTTAGGTGCCGGGCGTAAAATGCTCGATAGAATAGTTCAATGGATTGGGTTAAAGCGTTAGGAAATTGCCTTAGTTAAGGTTTTGATAATTGGGACGTTTATTGGCTTAAATTGATTTTAACGGCATATTGTGATTTGCCTCAGACAAACAACGCTCGTGGACGGAGTTTGAGCTGCTTTGGACACGAGGTAAGTTCTCGTGATCTTTTCTGGCCGATTGGCCTACACCGTACGTCGTGGTCTTCTCGAGGAACTTGGTGATGTTTTGTTTAATCGCTTTGGTTGGGTAGTTAAGTTATATGTGTATAGGTTGATTGTTGAGTTTTGATGGTATGTTCTGTCTATATGTGTATAGGTTGATTGTGAAGTTTTGATGGTATGCTTTGTCTATATGATTACTGTCTGATATGAATTGTTCATGCATCATTCTGTACGTGTTTTTAAGCAAAGTAATGGACCTAATTAATCTACGTAATCTGTTATCTGGTCACGGCGAGGTGGGTTTAGACCTCGGTGACAATCTGTCTGCGACCTAATCAAAAAGTAAAATGAACCAACGAAAAGAATCTACGTAATCTGTTACCTGGTCACGGAGAGGCTTGGTAGACCTCAGTGATAATCTGTCTGCGACGTAAAGAATCTGAATCTGTAATCTGAATCTGTATCTGTATCTGCATGTTTTCTGAATTGCATACGCATAGCACGCATTGCATTTACGTAGAGCTTACTGAGATTTAATTATCTCATAGGTGTCTGTATGGTGTAGGTAATATTCTAGGTGACATCGAGCCAGGTGAGGACGGCGTTCCTCCTCCTGACGTATGAGGCAGTTGACGGATGATGGCCGTGGGAGTGCGCTGTGTAGTCGAGGCGCTTTCTGACCCGTGGGGACGTATGTGTACGTGTTTTGGGGAATTAATGTTAATTATGAATGTATAGACATTTTAGGTTGCTTGGATTCTGGATAGGGGTTAGATAACGTTTTGGTAATTGTAAGTAAAAATGTTTTGTTTTGAACTGTTTAATGAATGTTTTGGAAATGTTTTGATTGGTTTTAGGTTGTTACGGATAGCTCGGTTTTTAGAGCTATCCACGTAGTTGGACTTCGTAAAGTCCGCTGCGAGTCGGTTGGGTTTAAGTTATAAGCGGTTACGATAAAGAATGAAAAATGTGATGTAAAATGGGTAGAAGTTATGATGCGCAGGGAGGAAACTTTAAAGTGTTTTGCTCTCTGGAATTTGGGTTCCAGAGAGCGCTTAGAGAAAAAGATGAAAAACGAGAAGAGAAAGAGAAGGAAGAAGAGGCGACTGGGCGCTGCATAATGCAGCGACTGGTCGCTGCATTATGCAGCGCACATGGCGACCAGGCGCTGCATATAGCAGCGCCCGGTCACTGCTTCTCTTGAGGGCAGAATTCCAGTTCTGCCCTCCCGCTTTTTGACTAGGTTTTAATGTATTAAATAAATGTTTTGAGTTTTAATTAGTTAATAAATGATTTGTTTTAAATGATTTTAGGGTTCGATTCCGATTCCGATTTAAATTCTGTTTTCAACTTCAGTTTTTATTCCGCACAAAGTTTTATTTAAAGTAAAGAAAAGTATAAGTATAAAATGAAAAATATATTACGGGAAAAATGGGTACAGTATTAGGGTCGTTACACATCTACCTATGGCGGTTCAAACATTGAAAAGAACAACATCTACCAGTGAACAATATCTTCCGCCAGATTTTAAAAATAAACCGCGAAGTTACAGTCATAGTCCCCCAGAGCTTTAACTCCTGTCCATTAATGGCGAAGCACAAAAGCAACTTCAGAACGAAACGGCTAGCTGTCTAAGTACGGATGCTTCTCCAACGGTAATATATTTCCATATCCAGAAAGAAGCATTCAATGAAGAGAGCCAATTTCAAACAGTGTCTTTAAAGGAAAAAGAAGTTCGGGAAAAATAACTTTTGCGAAAATCATTGTTGAGCCCTAACGAGCAGACTTTTGTAAATCACTCTATATTCTCTTCTACATCTCTCTGATTTTAAACTTGAGATTCAATATCTGAGAGAGTGTAGTTTGTGCTGAAAAACTACATACTTACAATTATGTAAAAGGTTGTGTATTGTCGCCCGTGAAGAGCAATCCAGTTAATGTAAAGGCAGTAGATCGACGCCCGGAAAGTTCGATCTGGTTTTCTCGTGAGGAGAAGGAAAGAATCTTCAAGGGGGATCCTTGAAGCGTGGACGTAGGCAAGCTTAGCCGAACCACGTTACAAACTGTGGTGTCAATTTCTCTCTTTCTCATTTTTATTGTTTGATAATTTGCAGTTTTCTTATCAGTTAAACATAAGTGAGAAATTGATTAGATAAAAAAATTAAGTTTAAAAAGTCTAATTCACCCCCCTCTTAGACAAATACGATCCTACAACCCTCCCAAAATAGTAAGACGCGTTTTGGAGCACAATTGACAACGGATCCCATAAGAACTCCGAAGTTAAAAGTGCTTCGGTGAGAGTAGTACCAAATTGGGTGACCAACTGGAAAGTCCTCGCCAAACAAAGCCGTGAAGGGAGGATATTGGGCTACGGCCCAATCCCCAGAGCGGACAATATCTTACTGGAAAAATAGGTCGTTTCAAATATGATAAATCACAAATAATAAAAATAAATTATGAATTGCGCCAATTAATTATTGTCACCTCGTGAGATAAAAATTGTAAGGTAAATATAATATTACTCTTATTTTAGAGGTGCCTGTGTAGGTAGGGGTGAGGGCGATTCGATTCTGCCCCATAACCAAAATAAGAACTATCGTCCATGTTCCATGATTCTGGAATCGGAACCAAACCACGTGATTATGTGACCGGAATGGGAACTGAACCATAAGATTCTAGGATCAGAATCGAAACCGACAGTGTTTCACTGTTTGGTCCATGTTCGATTCTAAATTAAAAAAAAAAACACATACAATTTTTTATTAATTTTTAGTTTGGTTTTTGAAGTTTAGGTCGACTTTGGAGCCACATTAGGTACAGACCAGTTTTTTATGATTTTGGGTCGGTTTTAATTCGTTTTTGGTCAAAATTTTGACCAACGGTTTGATTTTCACGATTTGGACCTCCAAAACCAGTTTTACCATTCTAGTCTGGTTTTGCCCACTCTTATGTGTATGCCAAATATTTGTTGAGTAAATAAAAGTGACATTGATTATTATTTTTGAATTTTCCTATCATTACTTTATCACTTATTTATTTATCATCAGCTTATATAGGGAAATATTTGATAGGTATGTAGGATCGTGATTGTTTAAGGGGAGGGGGTGAATTAGAAATTTCTTAACCTAATCATTTTTAACAATGCAAGTTAGGTTTATTTTATCTTCTCTTTTTGTATGCAGTAACTAACAAACACATAAAAGTAAGAGTAAGGGAAATAGATTAACACCGATCTTTTTACGTGGTTCGGCCAACCTTGCCTATATCCACGCTTCAAGGTTTCCCCCTTGAAGATCCTTAACTTCTCCTCAATGAGAATTCTTGATCGAACTTCACGGGCATCGATCTACTGCCTTACAACTTTGGATTGAACTTCACGGGCATCAATCCACTGCCTTTCAACTTTGGATTGAACTTCACGGGTGTCAATCCACTGCCTTCAAGTTTTACAAGTTTGAATAGTAGAGCACAAAAGCTACACTCTCTCAAAACAAAATCTCAAGTTTAGGTATAGAGAGGTGTAGAGAGTCGCAGAGTATTACAAACCGACTCGTGAGAGTTGAGCGGAAATTGTTCAAATTGGCAAAACTGCTTCTCTCGAGCTACTGTTTTTCCTTTTATACTCGTGTCCGGAATCTGCTTCATTCGGACGACTCCTTGTTTCCGTACTAAAAATATGACCGTTGGAAAGCATCCGTACATAGAAATATAGCCGTTGTGGTCTGAAGTCGATATCGCTCGCGGCTGAAGTCTTCTTGATTCGAAAGATGTTATTTTGGTAGATGAAATCTTTGTTCTGTCGATTTCATTATTCATTCAAAAGACTTCTTGATTTCAGATGATGTTATCCATTTGGAAGACTTCTTGATTTCGGATGATGTTATCCATAGTGGACGAAGTCTTTGTTCGGTCGACGTTGATTTTGTGAAACATTCTCATATTGGATTTGATCAACAATGATTTTGGAAGACGTCAGAATCTGGTCGACTTGGATTTGGACGTTGTTGATTTTGGTAGTTGTCAGAGTCTGGTCGACTTGATTTTGGACGTTGTTGAGTCATACTTGGTTTTGGTCGACGTTGCTTTCGGTAGACATATCTACCGGATGACTTCAGAATCTGGTCGACTTGGTTTTGGTCGATAATGATTTCGGTAGACGCCAGAATTCAGTCGACTTGACTTTGTTCCTCATTGATTTCGATAGATGTCAAAGTCTGGTTGATGTAATTTCCACGGATGAATTCGGTCGATAATCAGCAAGTTCTACCATTGGTCGACTTGCTTTGTCCAGATGATATATCTGGCAGATGTCTTCCAAATCTTCTTGATTTCGGCAGACTTCAAACTTCTGTCGACTTTATTATTCGGTAGACTTAATTCCCACTGATGACATCGGGCTTTAGTGTATCGGTCGACTTTGCTGTTAAATTGATGTTCCTGGCGGATGACTTTCAAACCCGCTTTGACAGCAGTCGTTGTTCAGTTGGTTCCACCATTGGTCGATGTTGATTCTGACAGAAGACTTAAAATTCTGGTTGGCATTTTGCTTGCACCAGTTTTGACTACCAACAATTAATCAAAATCGTTAGAAAACATAATATCTTTTTTAAAGGGCATTCCCAATTAACTGCAATTATATTAATAAAGTTTATTTCTTACAATCATTTTATATTTATATATTTCACATTAAGTATAATCATCACAAACATAGTTTCTTATATTCATTTTATATTTATATATTTCACATGAAGCACAATCATCAAAAACACAGTTAGACTTAAAACATAATTTAAGTAACAAGGTAAATAAAAGTTACATTGATTTATCGATTGTAGAGACTATTGTATACTTTATTTCACATCTAAATAAGATATGTAACGATAAAATTATAGCATTATTATATTATAAAACATATTTTAAAATAAATAATATTAGAACACATTCCAAATTTATTTCTTCAATTTCGCAATTATGGTAACTTTTTAACAATACTAAGAAAGAATGACGCTTGAAAATTATTTCTTGTAGTAAGTAAAGGATGTTTAGATAGCCTCAAACGCGATACAATTGTCAATACTATTTATAAAGAGTAATATTATATTTACGCTCTAATTTTATACCTTACTTGATACTTTCATTGAGATTACATGAATCAATAAAAGTATCAAGTCAGTGCGTAAGATTATAGCGTAAACTTAACATTAATCATTTAAAAATTATGTAAAAATCTTAGAAAAAGTAATGTTAGGTTTGTCTCTTAATTAATCTTAGCTCTTTAGCTAGAACTTATTATCTGACATGTCAAATAATTATTGATACAATTAATGTAATAAATTAATTATTTATAATATATTACATTAATTGCACAAATCATTATTTGACATGTCAATGAGTATTTCAATAGAAGAGAATAAAAAAGTAAACATAACATTATTCAAATAATAAAATAGATAGAAATTAGACATTAACTGCACTAGTAATAAATGCTAAGTAAGATTAATGCGTAAATTTAAGAGTTAAAACACAACTTTGGCAAATGACATGTGTCCAAGGTCCTGACACGACCTCAACCAGGTTTTGAGATAGACGGGCTGTGTAATGGTTCGGATCTTTGTCAATAAAATGGTTTAAATTTTTTAAATTCAAAAATGTAATCGAATATATTTATATTTAAATAATGTATAAATATACGTTGGAGAAGTTGGATTGAAGAAAGGATACGTTAAAAGTGAAAATTTGACGTTTTGAAAAAAAAATTAAAAATGTATTACATGGCCGATCAATCGCCTCTGTTAAATTTTAAATGTATATAAATTTAATTTTTCAGATAAAATTTTGATTAATTATAAAAATTAGATTAAAATTTATCTAATTTGGATTAGATTAAGGTTAATTGAGTTTAAAGATTTATTAAACTCAGTTTTATGGTAATAAACCAAAGTTTGAAGGGTAAAATGATATTTTTTAGGAGATAAGAATGAGTTAATGATAATTAATTATTAAACTACTGTTGCAAAAGTGTTATTAAGGTACATGTTCTGTGTGGTTTTAAGTGAAAAGAAAAAGGAAGAGAGAGAGAGGGAAAAAAATTCTAGTGAAGAGAGAACTGAGGAAAAGAAGGGAGAAAATAGAAGAAAAATAGGAGAAAAAGTTATTTTTATTGATATGTTCTTTAAAGAAAATTGTTCAACTCGTTGAAATGATCATTTTGGTGAAAAAATCGATAGATTCAGTGGAGATTTTTGGTAAAAGTGAAGGAATCGACAATTCGGTAAGTAAATCTATCGGTTATATTAGTTAATTTATACTTTAATGCATGGATAGGTTTAGATATTTAGTTACGATTAGATAGACTGAAGTGAATAATAGATATTGTTTTTATAAAAATTTAATATTGAATTTTGAAAAATAACGCGGTACAATATATATTGAAATGTTGTTTAAATTCGACTTATATTGAATTGTTAAACGTAATATTTTGAAAACTACGTTTTATATTGAATTGAACGCATTGATTTAAAATATCAATGTATGGGTGGGTTGAGTAGCATTAATTTAAACATGCATAGTATTGCTTTATAACTGTTTTTAAAGCATGCATTTAGGAATGAAGAAGTTGAAAGTCGTGGTAACATAAGAACCCATTGGACTCGATTTGCCTCTTCGTGTGCGATAAGTATGACTATGAAAATAATGAGGAGATTAACTATGTGTTCTCCTTAGGTTGAAAATCCCTAAACCTCGCGGGAAAGCAATATGTAGGGTCCTACAGCCTTACCGGTAAAAGCCTAAAAACTTGTAAGGTTGTGTGATGATCATATGCGTCAATTAAAGTGGATTGCATTTTTGACATATCAATTTGAATGTTAAAAGATTACATTTAATGTTTTGTGAAAAGATGACTTTAAATCGTGAAATATTTTTTTTTTAAATTGCATGAGATTTATCTATTTGTTGAGATTAATTTTTAATTGTGGTTAATGACATGAATTTTTAAATGGTTCGAATACGAACATGCATGCATTTTTATATAAATGACATGAATTCTAAATCAAAACAAATTTATTTAAATTGATTTTTAAAAAAAGAATCAATAATAGGTGGAAGATAGAGTGTGATCCTAGATGGTATAATAGAATCTGAGTTAGCTAATCTAGCTCTTACACTTATTTACTGGGCGTAAAGCTCATTCTCTGCGTATTTATATTTTTTAGATAACGAAATCGTTTACCGAGACGGAAAACCAAAGACAACTCAAAGGACTAGAAGAGGGATAAGATAAACCATCAAGGTAAATGATTTTTTTTTGCATTAGGACCGGGATAGATAGTTTAGAAATTTTATAAATTCTTTTTGAACGGTCACGTATGTGTGACCTATTTTGTTTGTAATAGCTTCCGTTAGTAAATTCTGATAATGATGTACATATATAAATGTTTAATGCATACATATTTGGAAAAATGATCTGGAATATGTATATTGTTTGAGATTATATGTTTGATGTCTGATTGAGAATATAAACTGTTTGAATATATAATTAGATATATCTTATTTTAAGATACTAGGTGCAATTTAGACGAAATTATTGATTAATTAAAAATACTAATGTATGCATGAAAATTGAAAACTTAAATTAATTATCATTTTTTACTTTGGTAATCCTAATCGTCGGTCGGTCCTGACACTCTTGACTTTGTTAGACTGACTTTGTTAGATGGGCAACTGACAGACTTCATCGGATTCCAATAGACTTTTGATAGAGTCGGCAAATTCCCACATGCCTGACCTCGGGTTCCATGGGTCCCGACCGGAGCATCCTGTTGGGCCAAACGTTGATAATTATTATTTTTCAAAAGACTAAGCCAACGTTTATTTTTTTGACACGGGGTAGAGTAACCAATAAATACAAGAATAATGGAAAAATTAAAGCAAGCATTAATGGAGATTAGTGGATGGGGACCCACGCCCCATCTAAAACGGGTCACGTCACGTGTCCCTCAGTCATTCGGTTACCGATGGTGAATTTACACCATTTAATTAATTCCCGAAATAAATAATAAAAAAACAGAATAAAAATCAAAGTAAAAGCAAAAAAGATTGATTCGGGTTGAAATGCGTGTCCCTGACGCTTGAGTCTCTGGAGCGAGACTTATCCAGATAGATAATACTGCCACCTCAGCACGCCTACCCAAAGCCAACAGAATTAGAATACCAAGGCAGAACAATCGTCCTTATGGAATGACACGTGTATTGCTTTTTGCTGTCCATTACGCCGTCGTTTTCTCATTCCTCCCTCTATTATTATTTAACAAATAAATATTAAATAACGAAATTACAGTAATAAAAAACTAAATATTACTAAGAAAAGAGAATATTAGCTGTAACAGATGTTATTTTACCGTTTTACCCTCCTGAGTTGGACTTGTTCTACAAAGACAAATTAATCTCGTCCAAACAAGACTAATCTGGCACTAGCCACACAATTCCGATTCCCAAACGCGCCCTTATTCTCTCTCTCTCTCTCCAGCTCTCTCTCTCTCTCTACATCTCTCTGGATTCTATATATACAATTTATAAATCTTCACTTCTGCCACCATCTCTGAACCCCGTTTCTCATTCGTTTACACCCCTTCCGAAACCTTCCTTCCCCGCTTATTCTCGCCATGGGTGCGACGATTCTGCCAGATCTCTGGACGGAGATACTAATTCCTGCGTGTGCTCTGGTCGGAATCGTGTTTTCTTTGGTTCAGTGGTACCTCGTTTCTCAAGTGAAGCTCTCGCCCGACCGTTCTTCCTCCAAGAGCAATGCCGGGAAAAATGGCATCGCCGACTATCTCATCGAAGAGGAAGACGGTCTCAGCGATCACACCGTCGTCATCAAGTGTGCAGAAATTCAAACCGCCATATCTGAGGGTAATCCAAGTTTTTATTTTTTTCAAGTGTTTTCTCTTCTTGGTTTGATTTAATGTTTTATGGTGCTTCGATCTTTTCTTTTTTCCTTCAATTTTAAATGGATCTGATATTTTTTTTGGTGGTCTGATTATCGGCTTTACTCTGGATTTTAATGGATTCTTCTGGGCAAAGTTTTTGAGCTGAAGTTTTGTATGTCATTCAATTTTTGTTTGGGTTATCCGTATTCTAAAGTAGGATTTGTATTGTTTTCGTAATACATCAAAAAAAAAAAAAAAAAAAAAAAAAAAATCACCACTCTAACCTAAATAAATTGTTACAAATCACCCTCTCCGCTCGTTTTTCTTTCTTCTCCCGGGAAGACCCGCTATCTTTACACTTTTTCATAAATTAAATTTTCCCTTATTTTAGCTTAAAACCTCACTTACGCTTCACCACTTCAAACTTTATCATTTCCAATCCAAACTTCATTTCCTACCTCATAAACTTAGCATAACCCTAAGATAAAAAAAAAACAAA
>CM039508.1:8693142-8725269 GCA_022432975.1 Begonia masoniana | reverse complement strand
CATTATCAAGAGGAAAATCACTGATGGGCCACTCAGACCGGACAAAAGTACTTGTCAACCTTCATTCCAAATCTGAACAGCTCAGGAAGATACAGGACCCTAAATATGAGTGAAGCAAAGGTAGATGCATCCTGACATCCCCGGCATGATTACTAGCTACACCCCAGTAAATCTCCAATACCAAGAGTAAGACTTTCACTAACAATGATTCTCCCTGTCTATAAGTGTAAAACAGTCATAATCAGATATAAAAGGAATAATAGCACAGACTTGCCATCATCATATCTTGTAATGAGAGAAAACATTTCCAAAAACATTCAAGGCATCTGATAAGTATTCCAGAAATGGGGTTATATAGTGATAATCTTGACAGGGTTAAAAAAAGTTTTGGATTCAGAAAGATGATAAAATAATTTATCCCATTTCAGCCCAAGCAAATGATTTCTATTTTCTTCTCATAACATTGGGAATGTGCTCGCCAACTATGGTCACCTGGGTTAATTGCACAAGATCTTGCATTGCCAGTTCAAGAATTTTTACTGATATTACTACAAGAGGCATCACCCGAGGAATATTTCACCAGTAGAGACTAAAATTTTGAGGGAACTACACTTTCAAGGCCAAAGACTTCTCTTATTGAGCTAAGACGTTGATTAATGATCTTAATCCTCTGCCTCCCACTCTCTCTAAATAATAATGATATGAAGGCAAACACTCGATTGTCTTGAAGTATTGAACGAGTTAGCGAAAACAACCATCGTATTCTAGGACTAGTTAAGCAAGATGACATCCAAATCAATCTCCAATACAATCTAATATAATCATATACAAAATATCTTACCGTCATACCCACTCTTGGAATCGGTAATGAAAACTATTTCGACAGCATACCTTCGTGATTTTAGAACATCCACGATAAGCAAGAGTGTAAAATATGGACTAAATACGGAAATTTATGTAGATTTCACTCGTCCGAAATCCCACAGGTCAGGTACTCATGCATGAGAGAGAGAGAGAGAGAGAGGATGGCAGGGGGTTGAGGCCCAGAAACACCAAGAGCCTAGGGAAATGTGCAAAATGAATGGGGAGTGGAGGAGGATTCAGAAGAGGAGGAGAAGCGTGGGTTAGCAGGAAAGAAATTGCAGGTGAAGTGGCATGGCGTATTTTGTACTTATCTTTGTCGCGTTCGGGACGCACCTGTTATTCTTGTTGGAAAATATATATAGTTACGTGGCACTCTGCCATTGGTCCGAACTTAGCTCTTAAAAAAAAAAACAAAATACATTTTTAAACTCTCAACTACCTAGCTACTACCAATGTCTTAAACTGGTCGCGGTCTGAGTCGGTCCGGTTCTGATTTCAGATCAGAATCAAATCAAATTAATTCGAATTTTTATTCCGATCTCGAAACCGGCCTTGGGAGGAATCGGTACAGAATTGGGACCGGACTAAAATTTTCGGTCCGATCTCGATTCTTCCCACCAAAATTCTGATATTTTTTTATTTAAAAACGATAAATTTTTAACATACAAACTATCTAAAATAAATCTAACTATCTAATATATAAACTAAATCCAACTATCTAACATTAAAATGAAATCTAAGAAACAAAATTCAACATCCAAAATAAATTCAACTATCTAACATACAAACTAAATCCAATTATCAAATATTAAAATGAAATCTAAGAAACTAAATTCAAAATCCAAAATTAATCCAATTACTTTAAATATACAAAATAAATAGTAAATTCAACTAAATTGTCAATTTCATTCAAACTTCCAAGCAATCAATTCCAAACCATTAGAAATAAACATTAAAATAAAGTTAATAATTGCAACCATATCAAGTCATCGATGTGTCATCTTCTATAAAATTTTCATCAGTAGGGTCAACGGAATCTGTAAAATGCAAAATATTGAAGGCATTAGTTATATTAGGAGTTGAACTCATATGAAATTGGCCGATAGAGAAAATCACGAGAAAAAAAAATGCGACTTCTTTCACCGTGCCCCTTTATAACATATACCCATTATTCATATTTATTCATGTATTATAGATTAGTGTATAATGTTGTCTAGTGTGAATACTTAGTTACACACAGAAGATCTGAAAATAATATTTTACGAAAAATCTTTCAGTTTTCTTGTTTTTCTCTTGGGTGGAAGCAGCTCTTGCTCTGCCGGGGAGAGGATAATCACAAGGCTCAACTTTCTTCTCGTTCTTCTCATCAATGGCTAAAATAATTTAGAATTTGGGCTGGAAGCATATGAAGGAACATTCCTTATTTTGAGTCATTTTGATTTACTCCTCTTTCATCCAAAATACAACAATTACAGAGGGTAGAGTAGAGTAGGATTCGTTGTGGCTGATTTGGTATGGTTAGATCCCACTTTGGTTACGGTTTAGTTGTAAAAAAAATTGAAATTTTATTTTTTTATATGTTTTGTTGTTGTTTCGGAATTTAGGCCGGATTTCATAATTTTTTATCCAGGTTTCCGTTTTGTTCTCGCGGTTTTTCACCCTCAAAACCGTAAATCAATCGTCAACCGCAATTCTTGAAATTATAGAATTGGGATCGAACTGTGTGGTGGGTAGAACCGGCCCAAACCAGAACCAAATTACATAAATTGGTTATACCCATGGATCCTGACCCATTTTGGCCACACCTAAGATAGAAAGAGTTTATACAAACTCGAACGTCACATAGGTTCATTAAGAGATTAATTGACTTTGTGCCTAAATTGTTAATGGTGAAGGGTCCATTTTATGTCAAATTTTAGTTTATTAAGTGGTTGTAATGTCACCCTTCGTTCAAGGTTTAAAATAGAATTTACCCCCTTTTTTTTTGTTTTTTGCTTTAGTTTACACGTTGCCCTTACATTTATTTTAGCAACTTACTAAGTAAACTTCACACTTAGTTGCATGTCACAACACAATCAATTCCGGTTCAATCTCTCTCGCTCAGTCTCAACCGCAACCTTCCCCTTTCCCTTCTCTCTCTCTCTCGTGTTTTTTTTTTTTTTGTTAAATCGACACAAAATCTTGATCATTTACTTACTCTACCATTCAACAAAAAAGCAAAATCTCGATTGAAAATGAACATTGATTCTTCAAGTAGCTTCCCGTAATTTGAGTTTGATCATAAATCAAGCATGTAGATTCCTTCACTGTAAAATAGTATTCGAGATGCAATTTCTTCTAAATAAAAAGTTCGAGGTATCAGTTATCCATGTCATGTCGTCTAAGCTCGTGACGTAACTCATACATTGGCCAATTTATTTCACTTACTATATTTTTATAGACCTTTGGTTGAGTTCAAAGTAAATATCATTTCATCGAGACAAAATTATTAAAGGATTAAAATGTTGTTTTAAAGTGAGACATGGGACATTATATTATCTTCTATTTAATTATTATACTTTATTCTTAATCTATTCTCTAATAATTATTTGTTAAAGGAAAGTTGTAAAACTAGAATCCGAATATATTTGGGTGGATGGCTGAATATTCCAACAGCTTTTCTGCTTCAGATCCGAATATGCTCATCTAATTCTTTCGCTTCTTTCCTTCCAATTTTCCAATTAAATTGCATTTTTTTTTGCCAAACGTCTCTTTTTTTAAAAAATAAAAATTTATTTTACGTTCTTTTTTATTCATTGGCATCCTAAGCTTCCCCCTCTGGCTCGAGCTGGATGAGGTAGAACTCATCTCACGTAAGGAGCACGCTAAAGATGTCAAACGAACGGGTTGATGAGCACTGTAGTGGGCTTGACTCGACTTGCCTTTGCTCGGCTTGGCCAGACTTAGTTAAAAATAAACATTACATTTATACAAATTGAAAATATTTATGTATGTGTAGCTCGTGAAGATTCGTTTAGCCGGCTCGGCTCGTTTAATATTGGCTCGCGAACCAGTTCGAGTTGAAATTTTTTTTTGTCGGACTTGATTTGTTGGGCTCTCTAAGTTTGTTAGACTCGACTTATTTAACTCGTTAGGTTCGACGAGTCAAATTTTTTCAAGTTAGGCTCGGTCCGACCAACTCTTTTATCATCTCTAGAGCTTGCTTATGCTCGGCAGTACTCTCTTAAAATTCTCTCCCAGTACTTAATAGCCAGGATTTATACTCTATTTTTATGCTCTTGAAATAATTTTCATATGATATTTTTGATGTATGTTAAATAATTTATATTAAAATGTAAAATTTATAAAATAAGAAATAATTTAAGTGAATGCCAAGTTGATGAATTGGAGGAGAAAAAGGGTACCATCTTTGGTGGAAAAGTTGACGGGGATATTTTGGAAAGGGAATAATCAAAAGAGTTGGGAATTGATCCTGACCGTTCAAAATGGAGACAAATTCATACACATAAAGTGATCACCGTCAACGAGTCATTGCCATTTCATTCCAATTATCGAAAGGTCCGTATCCCCTTGGATTTTGGACCACGTTGCAGTGTCACGTTTATTGATTAATGTTGTTATATATAATAATGTTATTAGATATTAAAACTTCACTCCTATCATTACAATTATAGTTTTCAATTATGCTTCCAAATCAATCTAATTATAGCTTTTTAAAGTCAAACCAAACACTCAAAACAAATTATTAAGGATAAAATGTAATCTAAAAATTAACATTACTGTCGTTTATAGATTAGACGTTAAATATTTATTCCTCAAAAATCAACCCTCAATTTGATGTGATCCAAGCAGCGACAAAACCCAAGCCCAAGAGCAACGATCCAATTGAGGACATTGGCGGCCCAATGACACGGTCCAAAGCTAAGAAGATGCGTGAGGCCTTGCAAGGATTAATTTTAGAAATCCAAGGGAGAGAAGAGCCGCGACAACTTGATCTAAAACTATTGAATGTGTTGAGGATTGAAGATAATAATCAAGTTGAAGCAAGGGAGGCCAAAGATGCATGAAGATTTACATGTGCCATGCACATGCACGTGCAAGAATTAAAAAGTCACATGAGAAGCACATGCAAATCCAAACAAATCACGTATAAGAGATTTTATCCGACAGAATCTACTCAAATCAATTCAAATCATATTCAAACGTAGTTTAAACGTGAGATGATATCTTATCATGCAAAGGATCATTATCTCACGATATTATTAGTTATTTTATTTTTATTTTCGTTTTTTTTATTATTTAATTTAATTTTCATGTGTAGCCTATTTAATGGCAAAACACTTTTGATTTAGAGGAACAAGTTTGAATTAAAAATTGAGTTTTTTAGAGAGGATTTCTCTTTAGTTCTTTGCGAAGAACAACGATCTTCTTCAAGTCACGCTTGAAGAATCTCGCTTGATAGCTTTGGTTCTTACCAACGAGTTTGGTCTGGGTCAAGCTCCTGTTTTGATAGCTTTGGTTCAGCCAACAGGTGTGGCTCGGGTCAAGCTCCTGTTTTGATAACTAGGGTTCCATCGAATTCTTCGATTGGGGTCTTAGTTCCTTACTTTGTTCTTGAATCAAAAGGCGTTCCTTTCAATTATTCCGCGTTGTTGTCGGGTCCCGGGTCCTTTCGATCCGAGGTTCGCATCAGTTGGTATCAGAGCTTCGGTTCCTTGATTCAAGAAGCTATCTTTAATTTTTGTTATCAATATTTTCTTCATCTTATTCTATTCGTCCTAGTACTCAAAAAACCCAAAAAAAAATCATTTTTTTCCATCCTTGTTTTCAAGTCTCGATTTTTATCATCAATTTTTTTCTTCTTGTGAATTTCTCCTCTTGAAATTCGAAAAGTACAAAAAAAGAGTTTGTCAAAAGTCAAAAAAAAAAAAGAGTTGTCAAAAGTCAAAAAAAAAAATTGTCAAAAGTCAAAAAAAAAAGTTGTCAAAAGTATAAAAAAAAAAAAAAAAAAAAAAAAAAAAAAAAAAAAAAAAAGAGTTGTGAGAAGTCAAAAAAAAAAAAAAAAAATTCGAAATTTTGTTCTAGAGATTTTGAAATTTCTAGCCTTTTAAATTCAAAAATTCGTTCTTAAATTCGTAGATAATTGTTCTTTGAAAATTCAAATTATTGAATCTTCATTCGAAATATTGTCTTTATCCAAATTTATTCTTTGAAGGTTTAAATTGTTGAATCTTCATTTGAAATATTGTCTTCGTCTAAAGTTTTGTCTTTTTTCAATCATATCCTTGATTTAGCCATCTTTACAAGTTTGAACTTTTAAGTTTTGAAGTTTGATTTTTTATAGTTTGGCTTGTTGAATATTTATCATCGATCAAGTTCTTACGTAAAGAACTAAAAGGGAGATCTAGAGGTAAAAGGCAAGAGGGTGAGACTATTATAGAAAAAGCCTTAATTTTTGAGCGAAACACGAGTGGAGTGACATCCATCGAGAGTAAACACGTGAGGGAGAGGTAAGGTCCATTACTTGATTATTTTTTTTACTTCTAACAATTTTCTTTAATTTTTCTTATTGTGGTCGAAAAAGAATATCATGAGTGGGGAACACAACGACGTTGATTTAAAATTGTTCATGAAAGCCATGCAAGATCAATTCACGGCTCTAAATCAGAGAATGGAACGATTGGAAACTCCGACATCTAGTCATACGCGGCAAAGGAAGAATTTTGATGGAAAATTCAAAGATAATAGTGGATATTATCAAAGGGAAAGGAATGATAGGTCGTACCGAGAAGATGATGATCTAAGTAACATCAAGGTAAATATTCCACCTTTACGAGGGAAGAATGACCCCAAGAGATATTTCAATTGGGAACGAAAAGTAGACTTGATGGAGGAACCAGTAAAAGGAGATCAATTAGTCACTAGGCGAGTATTGAATGTGCAAACTAAGGAAGATGGAGCCAAAGTACAACGTGAGCATATATTCCATACAAGATGCCATGTGCTCAACAAAGTTTGTAGTTTGATCATCAATAGTGGGAATTGCACCAATGTAGCAAGCACATTACTAGTTCAAAAGTTGAACTTGAAAACCGAGCAACATCCAAAACCATACAAGTTGCAATGGTCAAGCGATTGTGGAGAAATCAAGGTGACTAAACAGGTGGAAGTTCCTTTATCAATTGGAAGGTACCAAGATAAAGTTTTATGTGATGTAGTGCCGATGCAAGCTACACACATACTTTTGGGGAGACCATGGCAATATGATCGAAACGGCAAGTATAATGGTTACAAGAATGAGTATTCGTTGGTTTACAATGGAAAAACTGTTATCCTTACACCATTAAAGCCATGGGAGGCAATTGAAGATCAAGAGAGGATCGCGAAGGAATTTCAAATAATTAAGGATGAAAGAGAGAAAGAAAGTGGTGAAAAGAAATTAGTTGAAAAAGAGGCCGAAAAAGAAAAAGAAAGTGGTGAAAAGAAATTAGTTGAAAAAGAGGCAAAAATAGAGAAAGAAAGTGGAGAAAGAAAAATAGTTGAAAAGAGCATAAAGAGGGATGAAAATCCGGGGGAGCAAGAGAGAAAAATCGAGGAAAAAGAGATAAAAACCAAGGGAGAGAGTGAACAAAAGTCAAGTGATAAGCAAATTGCGTTGATGAACAAAAGTGAGGATAAGCGTGAGATGATTTTGCTTTTATATAAAGATGTTTATTTATCATCTAACGACTCACCAAGTTTTCTTCCAAGTGTTATTTCTTTTCTTTTGCAGAAAAATAAATATGAAATTCTCGAGGAGTTTCGAAATCAAATTTCTCCTTTGAGAGTGATTGAGAAGCATAAAAATTTCGTACAAAGTACGTTAGTTCCAAGTCAACCGGAAACATCAAAGAGGTTTGAGTGGTTGGTAAGGCCACATGATTCTTATATTGCACCTATTATATATATATAAGGTTGATAGATAAAATGCAAAATTATTTTATTGGAAAATTTGTTGTGGTTTATTTTGATGAT
This sequence comes from Begonia masoniana, assembly GCA_022432975.1. Lineage (NCBI taxonomy): Eukaryota > Viridiplantae > Streptophyta > Magnoliopsida > Cucurbitales > Begoniaceae > Begonia > Begonia masoniana. The sequence goes on along the minus strand of CM039508.1, from coordinate 8,717,391 downwards.
ATATTAGTTTATAGCAAAACATTAGAACAACATGTGAAACATTTAAAATCTGTTTTAATGTTTTGCGAATAAACCAATTATATGCTAACCTCAAAAAGTGCACTTTTTGCATGGAATCGGTAGTGTTTCTTGGTTTTGTAGTGAGCTCGAGTGGAGTTTCGGTGGACGAAGAAAAGGTCAAGGCAATCAAGGAGTGGCCGACACCTAAGAATGCTAACGAGGTACGTAGTTTTCATGGCTTAGCTAGCTTTTACCGAAGATTCGTTAGAGATTTTAGTACTATTGCAGCACCATTGAATGATTTGGTTAAAAAGAATGTGGATTTTAAGTGGACTGAGTTACATGATGAATCTTTTAATCTTCTAAAAGAAAAGTTAACTAATGCACCTTTGTTAGTTTTGCCAAATTTTGATAAAACATTTGAGATTGAATGTGATGCGTCGGGAAAAGGAATTGGTGGTGTTTTGATGCAGGATATGAAACTGATTGCTTACTTTAGTGAAAAGCTTAGTGGTGCGGTCTTAAACTATCCAACATACGACAAGGAGTTGTATGCCTTGGTGAGAACATTACAAACGTGGCAACACTACTTGTGGCCCAAGGAGTTCATCATCCATTCCGACCATGAAAGCCTAAAATACTTAAGACACAAGGAAAGTTGCACAAGAGACATGCAAAGTGGATGGAGTTTATAGAGACCTTTCCTTATGTTATTCATTATAAAAAAGGTAAAGAGAATGTGGTTGCCGATGCATTATCAAGAAGGTACGTGCTTATAACTACTTTACAATCTAAGTTGTTAGGATTTGATTTAATAAAGAACTTATATGAATCGGACTCGGATTTTGATCTTGTTTGGAAAGAATGTGAGAAACATGCATGTAATGATAATTATAAACATGATGGATTTTTATTTAAAAAGGATAAACTTTGTATCCCTAAATGTTCTTTAAGAGAGTTACTTGTTAGAGAGACTCATGGAGGAGGGTTAATGGGACATTTTGGAGTTACTAAAACATTGAGTGTGCTTTGTGAACATTTTTATTGGCCGAAAATGAGGCATCATGTTCAAGCCATTTGTGATAAGTGCATTGAGTGTAGGAAGGCCAAATCAAAGATTAAACCGTATGGAAAGTACACTCCTCTACCTATTCCTAACCAACCTTGGGTGGATATATCGATGGATTTTGTGATTGGTTTGCCGAGGACACAAGGAGGGAAAGATAGCATATTTGTGGTAGTGGATAGGTTTAGTAAGATGGCTCACTTTATAGCATGCTCAAAGACAAACGACGCTACTCATGTGGCGGACTTATTCTTCAAAGAAGTTGTGCGTTTACACGGAATTCCTAAAACCATTGTGAGTGATAGAGATGTAAAGTTCTTAAGTCACTTTTGGAGAACTTTGTGGAGTAAGCTAGGAACAAAACTTTTATTCTCAACCGTGGCACACCCCCAAACGGATGGACAAACAGAAGTGGTAAATAGAACACTTTCTACGTTGTTAAGAGCGATTATTTCTAAAATTTAAAACAATGGGAAAAATGTTTACCTCATGTTGAATTTGCTTATAATAGAGTTGTTCATTCTACTACTTCATATTCACCATTTGAAATTGTTTATGGATTTAATCCTTTATCTCCTCTTGATATTTTATCTCTACCTACTAACGAGTTTGTTAATTTTGATGGAGAGAAAAAAGCTAAATTTGTTAGGGACTTACATCTGAAAGTACAAGAGAACATTCGAGAGAGAAACGAGCATTATGCACGTCAAGCAAACAAAAACCGTAAAAAGATTATATTTGAACCCGGAGATTGGATTTGGATACATCTTCGAAAAGAGAGGTTTCCAAATCAACGAAAAAGCAAGTTGCATCCACGAGGAGATGGACCATTTCAAGTCCTTGAACGCATAAACGACAATACCTACAAGATCGACTTACCTAGCGAATATGGTAATGTTAGTGCATCTTTTAATGTTAGTGACTTATCTTTATATGATGCAGGAGATTCGAGGACGAATCTTTTCGAAGAGGGAGGGAATGATGTGATCCAAGCACCGACAAAACCCAAGCCCAAGAGCAACGATCCAATTGAGGACATTGGCGGCCCAATGACACGGTCCAAAGCTAAGAAGATGCGTGAGGCCTTGCAATGATTAATTTTAGAGATCCAAGGGAGAGAAGAGCCACGACAACTTGATCTAAAACTATTGAATGTGTTGAGGATTGAAGATAATAATCAAGTTGAAGCAAGGGAGGCCAAAGATGCATGAAGATTTACATGTGCCATGCACATGCACGTGCAAGAATTAAAAAGTCACATGAGAAGCACATGCAAATCCAAACAAATCACGTATAAGAGATTTTATCCGACAGAATCTACTCAAATCAATTCAAATCATATTCAAACGTAGTTTAAACGTGAGATGATATCTTATCATGCAAATGATCATTATCTCACGATATTATTAGTTATTTTATTTTTATTTTCGTTTTTTTTATTATTTAATTTAATTTTCATGTGTAGCCTATTTAATGGCAAAACACTTTTGAATTAGAGGAACAAGTTTGAATTAAAAATTGAGTTTTTTAGAGAGGATTTCTCTTTAGTTCTTTGCGAAGAACAACGATCTTCTTCAAGTCACGCTTGAAGAATCTCGCTTGATAGCTTTGGTTCTTACCAACGAGTTTGGTCTGGGTCAAGCTCCTGTTTTGATAGCTTTGGTTCAGCCAACAGGTGTGGCTCGGGTCAAGCTCCTGTTTTGATAACTAGGGTTCCATCGAATTCTTCGATTGGGGTCTTAGTTCCTTACTTTGTTCTTGAATCAAAAGGCGTTCCTTTCAATTATTCCGCGTTGTTGTCAGGTCCCGGGTCCTTTCGATCCGAGGTTCGCATCACAATTTTTCAATTATCAGCTATTTGAAATTTGTTGTCCATTATTCGTTAAATCCAGTACGAGTAAACTGTAATTTTTATTTAATTATATGTTTTAATATAATTTTAAACTGTATCGACTTACTCTTTGTGTTTTTGAAATCTATCAAGAGATTGACATAGTTCGCAATCGGGTTACAAATCACTGGATATACTACAAATTGAATTAAAAGACCTAATTAAATGGAATGTGATCATACGAAATATAGATTTAATAGATAAGTTTAACGACGGTGTCTAAACTATCGATAACTGAAAAATAGAGGTTTTATTTATTTAAAATAATAGTTCAAGGTCTGATCTTTAAATAAACTAAAATGCTATTGTTTGAACTGTAGTTTACTCGACTAGTAGGTATGGGTGTAATCGAAATGTGGAACCAAACCGAAATATCCGGTTCAGACAAACCAGTGGTAGAAAGAGGCAAGGGGAGAAGACGAGGGTGAAAATGGAAAGTGGAATTCTATGGGAGCAGTAGTTGGTGGTGCGTGCGTCTTCGATGACTGGTCGTTGTGTGCTTCCGCGTTCTTCCAAATGAAGAAGCAACGAAGGTCGGAGATGATCTTTGTCTCTCTCTCTCTCTCTCTCTCTCTCTCTCTCTGCACCTTTCTCTCACTAGAATAGCCATGCAAGATTCTTTAATGGAGGAGTGGGATCATCCACCACTTCTCAGAGTTCTGGAAGCTCTGAAACAAGCTTCACATGACTTACACTCTCACCCCAGTCCTCACTCCCCCGACTTCAACACGGCCGCCATTGATGCTCTACTCGAGCTCGAAACAGAGTCGGAAACAATCCTCTCAAACGACCCGAATCTCTCCGCTCTCTCTCGCCACCTCGCCGACCTCAAAACCCTCTTCCGAACTCTCGGGAGCTCCACCGGCCACGGCCTCGGCCTCGGCTCTTTCCTCACCCGCCAACTGACCGCCCACTCTGTCTCCCGACTCGCTAGGTCGATCGAATCGGAAATCCAAGCGTGGATTGATCGCTTGTGCGTGGAGAGCCTGAGCCGAGCTCTGAAAGACCACAAGAGCGACGAGAACGAGTTGTCTCGGCTGCTAACTCAGTTGGAGAATCGGCTCTCCCAGGGCTTCAATCGGGAGTTACAAGATCTGGTGCTGAAATCGAAGCTGTTTTGTCTCCTCGTTTCGATTCTCTGCAACCCCATTTGGTCGAAAAGAATTCGGGAGCATTCAGCCTACGCGATCGGTGCTCTGATCAGCTTCAACAAGAACGTGTTCGTCGGCGAGATTTTAATGAGTCCGATCGTTGGTTCTCTGATCCTAATGGGTTCTTCTCATTCGATCAAAGTTCTTTCGTCTCTGATCAGGCAGATCAAATCTCCGATCGTGGATGAAATCGAGTCGAAGGGACAGATACCCAGAATTATAACCTTCTTGACCTCCACAGACCTGCAAATGCAGCTGTTGGCCATGGAGTGTATTTTCGCAATCGGGTAATGCCCTACTTCCTCCTGTTCACTCAATTTTCTTTTCTTTTTTTCTTTAATTATTTTATTTTCTCTTTTCATTTTTAAATTTTGAATTTAAAGTTTTTATTTTGTGGTTAAATTTTATAACTTTTCAAATTAAATTGTTATTACAAAAATTTATGTTTATTTCTTAGTATTAATTTTTAAAACAAAATATAATTTAAACTGTAACATTTAAGTCATCACATATAAGATCTTAAATTATTTTTTTACAATAAAACCTCCACCTCTCAGTTGTCGATAATTTGAATATTACCGTTAAGTAATTGGTTAAATTCAACACACTTTTACTAAAAATTTAAAATCGAGTTAGAAATCGCCAGAATAATTAAAAACTAAAGTAAACCATCTTAGTAAAGTTCAAATTGTTAATTTAAAATCTAATATTTAAATTATTTCAAATATTAGAATTTGTGTAGTCTTTTGCCCTAATTGTACTCTATTACTTGTAGGTCCACAATTATGATATTGAATATTATCATATTAATTAATAACTTAACATATTCAGATATCATAATTGATTTTTTAGCTGACCTACTCAAACTAACTAAAATGTTTTAATTAATTTGAATATTTTGCTGTTAATAACAATAGGAGGACGAAATCGACATTATTGACAAGTTGAGGGGCCAATTTGTATTTTACGTTATATATTTTATAAAGGGAGGATATTAATATATTGATAATTACTAATTATTATTTACTGCTTCAGGTATTTCGGTCGGAAGGAGTCGGTTGAGGCGATGGTGGAGGAGGGCGTGGTGGAGAAACTGGTGGAGTTGCAGAGGTCGGAGATGGGAGGGGAATTGATCGGGGCGGAGAGGTACGGCGAAGAAGAAGAGGAGGAGGAGGAGAGAGGAGTAAGAGCCGGGGGAGTGGAAGAAGGGAGGAGAGAGAGAGGATACTTGGAGAGGCATCCATTTGCGAGCTGCGTGGCTAGGTTTGCAGTGCAGTTGGAAGTGGGGGAGGGGCTCCGGCAGAGGGAAAGGAGAGATTTCAAGCAACAAATACTGAGGAGAGTGAGGGAAGCCGCCGACTCCGCCATTAACGAGGCTAAAGCAGCCACCATTGTTGCAGAGGTGTTATGGGGTTCGACTCCTTGAACAGTAATTGGCCTGCTAAACTTCCTTCTACTCCTCAATGCTTCTGATACGATCAGTTCACGCCGGAAGGAAGATGATGAGTCGAGGATCGTTGAATTCACAGGCCATCGGAGACGAGAGTTGAGTAAACACAGAAAAAGGTGGGAAAGGGAGAGAATCAGAATAGTCAATGTACAGTTGGGAAAATTATTTCTCCGGCTAAACACACTGAATTATGGGATGTTTTTCAATACAAATTCTTCACAATTTTTATCAAACTATCACCGATAGCAAACCGTATTTTGTAAGATATATTATTTGTATTGGTTACTAACCTTCTACAAAAGTTCTCCAGAGTGAACATCTCACTGTGCTCATCTGGCCGGCAGACAGCATGCAAGTCGGCTTGGCCCCGCCCGTGAAATTTTTCTGAGCTTGGTCCATGTTCAGCCGACCTCGAACTAAATACGGTTTGATCGGTGGTGTCGGCTTGAATAAGGAGTTAGGTGTCGAGAGTCTAAATTATGAGAATTTGTGACGCTCAAAGGGTTGAATGTTCTAAGGTCGGGGGCTAGACCTTGAACCATACAAATGGGTTGGGATGAGTTCTAGAACTTCATCCAAGGTCCATCGGATCATATTCAGGCTGGACTTGGGCCACAATTTATCGGACCATGTGTGCCTCGCCTGGTCCGAAATGTCGTTGAGTGGGCACGATTCAAGATTCTTGGTTTGATTCGGGTTCAATGAAGCCACTGGGTTTTGGGCTGAACTCAAACCCGAGTAGAGCCAACTGCCACTGCCAAATAAATTAAAAAAATAAATAGACCAATAATATCTCGACAACTTCTAACTCTAATTTCAGAAATATTTTCTAATCTATTGAAATAAATAAAATAAAAATTACTATGAAAAATAGAATTACATTTATAAAATAGTATTGTTACGTTTACTCTGGATTCTACCATCTTAAAATATTTCCTGATGTATCTGACAATTATTGATATTAATTATTTATAATTTATTTCATTAATTGTATCTTAATTGCATCAATCATTGCTTAACACTTCAGCTGATTATTTTTATAAATAAAAAAGAGTAATATTACGTTTAATTTCTTATTCCACTCTCTAAACATACTTACTAACATGTCAAATAATTATTGATGCAATTAAAATGTAATTGTTAGACACGTTAACAAGTATGTTTGGAGAGTACGCGTAGCCTTATTCGATAAGAAAACAGGAGTTCCATCGGCATGAAATTAGACGCGTTTGTCTCTTATACTTTCTTCTAAAAGAAAGACCTCCATTAAAACTTACTTTACTCAATTATTATTTTCTTTTGTAGTGCTTGTGCTTTACTTACAATCACTATCTTTTTTATGATTATTCCAATTTTAAAGTCTTAACTTTTTGGTTCCTTCAACACAGAATCAAAGGGAACAGCCTGCTTTGCTTTGCAATTCACCATTGTTGCATTGCCTCTTTTTCCTTCTCTTCAACATGCTCATCCTCTTTCACTCTCGCACACGTTTCTTCCTTCTTATCGTAACAGCTCTTTCGCCGATAACGACTGGTCGATCAAGGCTGCCCACTCTGAACTTATGTAATATTTCGAGCTATGGCTTATTTTGAAGAGAAATGTTATATTTAAGGTGTCTTTTTATAAACCTTTCGTACATGTCAAATGAGACTTGATCAAAGTCTATCGACCATCAACATTGCGCAACGAGATCATAACTTGGAGACCTTTTTCTTATATGAGTGTTCACACGCATAGACAATATGTGTTGAAAAAAAGGTTGTTGGAAATCAAACAATGAGCAAAAAAGGAAAGTATGAAACTATAACTCACAAATTAAACATGAAGAAAATCTTATGAGGAAGAAAACTACGGACGGAGAAGAACATCTATTGTGGAGACAAAATATAACCATTGCAACTTAAACTTGCATGAATTTAAAGAAAAAATAAAAATAAAAATGAAAAAGATAAATAATTCAAGCTCTTCAACCATACCCAAACAATATCTCTGTTAGAGTTTAGTGAATCAAATTCTAACAAAGATATTGTACACAACTTATAAGCGAGTTGTTTTATCGTCTTGTTAGTTGTAACAAAGACCCTTTTTCATGAGAAAACACTGATCGAAGTGTATGACACCTCATTTGAAGCATCAAAAAAGAATCCGATAAGACAAAAAAGAGGGTTAAGAAAGAAGTTGTTTGAGTAATAATTCCAAACATGCATCCACATAAACTTAGTGTAACATCTTTAGTTCTCATAGTATAATATTACCCGTTTTGGGTCTAATTACACACAACTTTGTTCTCGAAGTTAGCCCAAAACGCGTTGTATTAGGTAGAAAGGAGAACTCTACTTATAAATCATTCACTTCCTACTCCTTCATGCAATATAGGACTGTGCACTCTCACTGGTATGAGATAAACCCTCACACTAAGCCCTCATTGTCTTCCCATGACAGGACGTGACAATTTCCTCACTCAGGGTCTGATGTCCCCATCGGCTACATTTCTATTTAGGCTTTGACTTTGATACCATTTGTTGCATCTATAAATCTTGTAATATAATATTTGTCTGTTTTGAACTGAAGTCCCACAAAAATTTGTTCTTAAGGTTACCTCAAAATGCGTTGTACTTGGTTGGGAGAATAATTCTACTTATAAATCATTCATTTTCTATTCTCTTAAACGGGACGATTATGCACCCCTACTGATATGATTCGATTCTTTACACCGAGCACTTATTACCTTCGCATGGCCTTAACACTTAGTACTGATTATATCTAGTTCTAACAAAGGTGAGATCAGTAGACGTACAAAGGCGTTGGCACCTATTAAAACCTGTTTGTGGCGTGTTTCTTTAGACAAAACTTTGTTATAAAACATTAAATCATGCATATATTATGTTGGGTAAATAATGAGTTAGGTGGACATTAAGCACCCTAGTTGTTGTAAGAGTGAGCAGTAGACATAACATTCCATTTAGCTTCCATTAATTGAAATATGAGTGCTCCATCATTAGATGAGCACAAGGATGATGTGAAGCACTACTGTTATGTCTTCCTTAATCTGCTAAATTTCCTCCATTTGTCGTCTTCCCCAGCTTCTTATAGCGTTTCTGGGCCAATCCATGGTTTTTCAGTCTGAAAAAAAGCTGATATGATTGTGAGTTTTTCAGGGCAGGAACAAGTTGCAGAAACAAAGATCATTGTTTGGAGAGAGGGAGGAAGACAGAAAAAATGTGTTGGAGATACAAATGTGGATTGCTTCTCATCTTCATTGTTGTCATCATGTGGGTTACTTCAGCAGAGGTCACTCAGGTTAACTCTCTCTCTCTCTCTCTCTCTCTCTCTTTCTCTCTCTAAGAAAGTTTGGATTGAGTTATGAAGTTGTTTTTGGAGTTTAGTTTTTCATGAACTAGTTCTAAGTTCTGTTTGTGATCTCTAGCTAAGATAATTCGCTGAAATATAGATCAGTTGCTAGATCATAGATCACCTTATTTGATATTATCTCCCACACAATCATCTTGTTAGCTACAAATTTTCTGAAATTCAGACAGCTTTTGATACCCGGATTTCCGACAGCGCGTTTTTGCAGACTATGATCATCCATTTGCAGTTGCATACCTTGCAACTTCTCTTTTAGCAGTTTATCTACCAATATCATTCCTCAAGGATTGGTTAATCTGTCTTCTAAATTACTTTACATCCAAGAATTATGACGATTCAAACACGGAAGATATGTCATCTGTCGAACTACACGACGTAAAAGGTAACGACTCGATCGATTATAAAAACGGAACCGTCAATGTTTCTGTTACGGACGAGGGAAAGCCGGCTGTGAAAGAAGAGACAAAGCTGAACAGAAGGGAAGTTGCTGCTTTAGGCTTCTGCGTTGCTCCTATCTGGTTTTTAACAGAGGTTATACATTAATTCAGTTTACTTTGTTCAATTACTCGACCATTTATCCTTAACTATTCGAGTTTGTGCAGTATTTAACGAGCGCGGCACTTGCTCGAACGAGTGTGGCTAATACGACTTTATTGTCGTCAACCTCGGGACTTTTTACGCTCTTGATTGGTGCATTGTTGGGACAGGACAAAATCAATGCAGTTAAGGTTGTCTCTGTTGTTGTGAGTATGGCTGGTGTTGCTATGACGACACTTGGAAAGACCAGTGTTTCAGATAAGTCTCATTCGAGGAAACAAGAGTACGTTTCAAAATTTTCCCAAATTTGATCGATTGTTGGATTGGTTTATGATTGAAAGCTGCTGTTTCTGCAGAAATGGGAAGCAAGAAGTCTTGGGAGATCTTTTTGCAATACTCTCGTCTGTGACTTATGGACTATTCACTGGTTGGAAACCATATCTTCCTTCTTCTTTTTGTTCTCCCTTTTTTTTTTACGTTCAATCTGCAGTAAATTGACGAAAAAATGGTTGAAAATGAGTAGTTCTTCTGAAAAAGTTCGCCGGAGGAGGAGAAAAGGTAGATGTGCAGAGGCTATTTGGGTACGTCGGATTCTTCACTTTCATTGCTCTGTGGTGGCTCGGTAAGTTGTTTCTTTTTCTGTGAATTAACTTGATTTCCGCCATGGGAGCAAATAGAAGTTTTTTAAATTTCATCATTGTCTTCAGTCTGGCCACTGACGGCGATGGGCATTGAACCCAGATTCAAACTCCCCCACTCCGCCAAATTGCAGGAAGTCATCGTCGTGAATGGCTTCGTGGGTAGTGTTCTGTCGGATTATTTCTGGTACGTAAGAGAAAATTACGATGATTTCTGGTGTGTTCCTGTTGTGAATTCATTGTTTTTTGAAGGGCATTGGGTGTTGTCTGGACTTCCCCTCTGGTTGCTGCTCTTGGAGTATCTCTAACCATTCCTGTAGCCATGTTGGAAGACATGCTCTTCCATGGCCGCCACTATTCGGCGATTTACATCGTCGGCTCCGTTCAGGTGAATTACATCTGCCTTAGCTTTTTACATCAAAACCCAGATCCAGAATAATCTGAACGGCTGAAGCATTGCAGGTGTTCTTGGGATTTGTGATAGCTAATTTTTCGGACTGGTTCTCTCAGAAATGGGGTTCGAAGTTGGGGAGCAGATGTTGTCATCGGGTTGCCTCCTTTTTCTGCAGACAACCAAAATGAAGACGTAGACGATGATGCTTATTGCCTTGACGATTCATTTCTGGAAACGTACGGATTGATCCCATTGTTTCTTTTTTGAAGTTTTTAGATGGTGGTTAGGTAATCTCAGGACCAAACACGAACTCAAAGACATGTTATAATGGCTTAATTTCTTAAGAAAATGATGAAGCTCTGTCGATTATACTACTTGCAGAGAAGACACTCGTATTTTGTTGGTATGTTATTAAATCATCTACCTGCTTGTTTCTTCACATCCTCTGTAAATTCATTAATTTACGCCAAGAAAGCTCCTGTTTAACCCGAGACAGGATGCCACGGTTAGGGAAAATGAACTTCTAAATGACGGTCCAGGTCTAATGTGAGGCCCGACCCAAATTAAACAATGGGTCGTATAAATCCATGGAAAAAATAAAAAATATATGGTTTAAAATGAGAGTTATATTTCCTACGTAGTAACCCAATAACAAATTTCTGTAGGTTCTCGTTTAAAGCAGACAATTTTGTACTGTGAGCACTGAAGAACGTTGTACATTTTTTCGACAAAAGAATGTTCAAATTTCTTATTATGGAAGCAAAAAACAATTTGGAGGTCTAGAGTGAATATGTATAGATCTCATTTATGATTTTGTGTTTTTTATAAATGAATGTAAGTTAAAATTTGCCTTCAAACAGTGATATTATCTTTTGTTTGTGATTTTTTTCTACTTTCTAACTCATCCCATTAGAGTCTAGATTCTTCCATTTTGGGCAAGTGTCAATGTAGTTTGCTTCGACAATGCAGGAAAGATTGGATTTTGAGTATGACATCTTTCCAGATTTGCCAAACTTTGGTTCCAAATGGAGGGAGTGGTCGACACATGGGGGGTCATATGTTGTAGAAGTTAAGCCACAAGCCATACAGATGTCATCGTCTCAACATACCAGAAAATAGCATTATTCTATTAAAATGTGATGCTGCCAAAACTTATACAACCGAAAGCCTGATATTTTGAGCGACCATAGTTGGAGTCTAACCCAAAACGTATCACCTCAGGATATAAGATTAGACTCTCGAAACCTGTCACGTTAGAATGTAAAATCAGTGAGTAAGATTAAAGGGTAATTCTTATCCCTTTGCTCACAAAATAAGACATCGTTGTCTCAAGCAATTCAATGCAACTCTTATCTCAAACATCAGAAATGCTGCGTATAAACAGGGAAGAACGATGCACCAAAACCATGGGCATGTTAGTCTATGACAGGACTGTATTATTTTTAACTCCTTGTAAGCTCCTAATTAGTCAGTGCTAATCAAAGTCTTATATTATATCTATATCTACAGCGTTCTCCTTCCCCCTATGGTAGTTGTTCCCAATATCCATCAAGCCTAAACACGACGGGCAGCCAGGATCGTGTTGATCTTCAGTGCTTGTTCTCTGCTCCAAACAGTCTGCATGGTAAACATGGCCGCAGACCAAGACTGCCACGACCGGATTTTCACGAGAAGAAAGTAAATTTGAAAGAACATTTGTCTTTCTTCTCAATGGCTTTTCGCAGATCCTACAAACCGCTTTCATCACATCCAATGACATTGGATCCGGTACCAATGAGCAAGATCCAATTCTGTCCGGCTTGTGTGTTTCTTTCCAGCTCTCTGTAAAATGAATCGAAACTAAGGTTATTGGGAAATTGTTTGCAAAATTCACTATTGATTCTCTACTCATATAACATGCAGAGAAAGAGAGGAAGATGAGATGCAAAACTTGGTGATCGGCATGGTCATGGCTAAGATAGTAAATTTCTCATCCAGTTACAAACATACTCTTTCAGCCTTCATTTATATTGCGAAAGGAATTTGACTCGATATAGTATTTTTTCTGATGTGATTGTTCCAATTGAATGGGAATTGACATCGAGGTAATATTACACGAAAACTGGATATTAATCAAATGATGAACATGGAAAAGAGAAAAGGATACCAGAATGGCGTGCAGATTCTGAGTTGGAATGAGTTGGTAGCTTGAAGAAGAGTCTATCATCTTGTCGAGTTGAAATATCTTTACCACGAGAAGTGGATGTACCAGTGTATTTACCACTAGAAGTGGATGTTCCAGTATAGTTCTTTGAACTACGACGAGAATAATGATGACCAAAGCGATCACGCGATCGCTTCAGCAATATAGATTCAAGTCTTCTTTCTTGATGTTCAATAGCATCATGGGCTTTAAGAAGCTTTTTTGAACAATCCTTTACACCAAAGATGGATGGAAGATGCTTCAATTCACCAGAACCAACAGATTGTAATAGTTTCTGAAATTAAGGGAGAAAGAAAAAATAGTGAAATTGGAGCTTCCATAGTTAGCATTTCAAAAAAATACATAATTTGAAAACAGTTATAAACAGATTATGACCTCTTCTGACAATAATCCAACTTTGGAGGAGCATGGCTTGGTACCTGAAATTTGATTACTGCATCATTAGTCAAGCTTCCATAATCTTCTCTAAACTAAGACAGCAAGACAATGTTTCCATGCAATAGTTCGAAAATACAAGATTATATAACAGCATAAACAAATATATTCATTGGCATTCACGTAACTAAACGTTAAAATGCATCCGCACAAAAACAATCCATGATGGAAAATCATATTATTCTTTCCTTAGCCGGCGTGAAACTATATTCCCCGAAAGTGCCAATTGGTGTGAAACTAATGAGTGTAATAATAGAATCAATTACCCATCACAATGCTCAAGAACGCAGTCTGAATGTGAATACCTCGTGCATAACTCAACTAGATAGACTGCAGTGACAAGATATATATAAAATTGTGTTCCACTCGATCAGAACAGGGATCCAATTACAGATTGCTAGCGTCTAAATGTTTCCACTGTTAAGAAAAGTATCAAAGGGATCAATGGACGAGCGACCAAGAACTAATAGGCCAACCCAATCAACTGAATTTTTTTCTTTTTGAGTATAACATAAATGGAGATCTCCAAACACGTCCTTACACATTGACCTTAATTCTTAGAAGGAGCAGTTACTAGCATTACGCACTACTCCTACCGTAGGAAAATGCGGTCCAATTGATTGACAAACAAACAACAATGTTCTACATGCAAACGTCGAATTTGATTAGCATTTCAATCCAGTAACAAAAATCGTTCAGAAAACATAGCGGACAGAGGAATTAGCCAGGGATTCACGACGTTTTTCGCCATCGATAATTCCGGAAAACAAACAGAGGCCACACTCGAAAAAAAAAAATCGTACCCGAAAAACAAGGAGGATGTGGATGCGGAAAACAAGGATCGGTGAGCTTCCGATTAGAGTCTCGCTTCGTTTTCCCCATTCGATTGACGAACAATCGATTCCCACCGGAGAATAAACAGAGATGATTGAACTCGAATAAGGCGCCGGCTATGGCAGAGGAGAACTCCCTCTTTCCGTCTTTCCCTTTCTAGTTTGGGCTTCGTTTTCTGGTGTTTATTTGATTTTATATTCTCATGTTCCTGTAAAGACAACGTTGATTGAATTTTTAGGTTTCCTAATTAATTTTAATTCATTTAAGTAAGACAATAATTACATTAATTAACCAACCTCATGTCCACCGATAAAATTAAAATGTAAAAAATTATAAGTAGTTAAAATAAGACAATAATTATATTTATTAACGAGCATCATGTCAACATATTAAATTAAAACGTGAACAGACGATAAACTTAACGTCACTTTAATTTCACGCTATCACGTAATATCAATATCGAGTAATCAATTCGATAAGATTGTGACATAAACGTTGAATCCAAGAGTTTCCTGTTAGGGCTTGGATAGCTAAATGTAGGGACAATGAACTTCTCGTTTTGATTATAATAATTTCAGACTTATTTTTTGAAATTATTTAGAATGTACAAGTATCATTATGTAACACCTTATATCAATTCCACTTTCGGATTAAACTCGATATGATACATAACTAATTAGACTGTCACATAAGATATGAGATTTTCTCGATTCATAGTAGGTAGTTGAATGTTTCTCTTGTATGTCATTTATCGTGTTTTTTTGCAAAATACATTTAAAATTACTTGGAATTAAAATAATGTATAGTTTGAGATATATTGATATTCTACATATAATTAAAATTACTAAATTTACTGTATTTGTGGATGAAGTTGAAAGACAAGTTGGGTATGAGGGTTGGAAAGATATTTTGTATATATCCAAATGTCCCCTCCCTTTCATATTCAAATAGTTGATACATTCCAATGAATGTCACCTTCACATTTTCACCCCATCTTTATCTTCTCTCTAAATAATTGAGTTGAAATCTTCAATTACTTCTCATTTAAAAAATAAAATAAAATAAAATTATATATATATATATATATATATATATATATATTCCTATCACCAGTTATTTTATATCTATTATTGATTTATCCGGTAAAACTATGGGTGGGCATGGTCCGGTTCTGAGCCGGGACCAAACCAAATCGAAGGATTCAAGATTTTTATTCCAAATCCCATAACCGGTCATTTCAGAGACCGGGACCGAACCGGGTCTGGTCCCAATTTATCCCACCATATTTCTGAATTTTTTTAAAATTAAAAAATAATAAATTACAATATTGCATACATATATTTTTTCCGATAGAATCAACATACAGATTTGAGATTACAAATTTTGCTTCTACCCGTAATCGAAAGAATGAAAAATAAAATCAATGAGATTTTACCCATTAATGATAAAAAAAACAAGCTTGATTGGAGCTTTGAATATTAAATTCATCAAGTTTCTATTAACCAATCTCTAATATCCCAACTAAATGAGTCTATTATTCCAAAAATTTGTTGAAATCAAAACTGAATTTTCAAGCTTCTTAATATCTCTATGAAAATTAAAGTTATGTCATCGCAAACTACAAAGTTATGTCATCATCACTTTCTGAAAATACAAAAGGCAAAAGTTGAGAGAAATCGAACCTCAGATTAAATTCGAGCTGAGCTGAGGAGCAGCTATGGTTTAGTTTTTGCCGTGAGCAGGTTTTTGCCGAGTAGAGCTGAGGAGCACCGAGCACAGGCTGAGGTCCGAGGACTCTTGCGTGATGCAACACAGAGCTGACGAGTGAAGCCGAGGGGAGCAGCAGAGAGCATAGGCTGAGGAGGCTAACGGGACACACTGACACGAGACTCGGGAGGGGAGAAATTGAAGGTTCGAACTTCGGACGTTCGGTCACCAGACACCAGCCCTAATTTAATTAAAGTTTCCGACCAATCCGAGTTTTCGGGAATTTTTAGATTTGAACCGAAAACCGAACCATTTTTCATGGGCATTGTAGTTTATTGACCGGTCTCGAACCGAGAACCATGGAGAACGGACTGAAACCGAACCAAAACTGGCATCCCGGTCCTGTTCTCGGGAGGCAATCCGATCCTGCCCACCCCTAGGTAAAACTATGTTTACTCTTTTATTTTACATATCGATTCTTACTTACTGACATGACAAATATTAACTTATACTATTAATATTGTGATGACCTGGATGTGTACGTATGAGTACGACTGCGGGGCAAACCTCGGGTTGCAGGGTGGATCCCGGACTCGAGTGTAGGCGAATTCCGGGTCGTAAAAAGGGGGTCATCACAATCCCACATCGCTTGGAGAAGTGTATGGAAATAAAACATATGTAAAGAAACCCTACTATCCCAAGATAGTAAGACGCGTTTTGGAGTACAATTGGCAACGGATCCCATAAGAACTCCGAAGTTAAAAGTGTTTCGGCGAGAGTAGTTCCAGGTTGGGTGACCAACTGGGAAATCCTCGCCAAACAAAGCCGTGATGGGAGGATATTGGGCTACAGCCCAATCTCTAGAGCGGACAATATCTTATTGGGAAAAGGGGTCGTTTCAAATGGTATCAGAGCCTGTACCCAACCGAAAATGTGGCCAACGGGGACGTTGGGCCCCCGAGGGAGGGTGATTGTGATGACCCGAATGTGTACGTATGAGTACGACTACGGGGCAAACCTCGGGTTGCGGGGTGGATCCCGAACTAGAGTGTAGGCGAATCTCGGGTTGTAAAGAGAGGGTCGTCACAATCTCACATCGCTTGGGGAAGTATATGGAAATAAAACATATGTAAAGAAACCCTCCCAAAATAGTAAGACGCGTTTTAGAGCACAATTGACAACGGATCCCATAAGAACTCCAAAGTTAAAAGTGCTTCGGCGAGAGTAGTTCAAGGTTGGGTGACCAACTGGGAAGTCCTCGCCAAACAAAGCCGTGAAGGGAGGATATTGGACTACAGCCCAATCCCTAGAGCGGACAATATCTTACTGGGAAAATTGGTAGTTTCAAATGGTATCAGAGACAGTACCTAACCAGAAATGTGGCTAACGGAAACGTTGGGCCCCCAAGGGGGGTGATTGTGATGACCCGAATGTGTACGTATGAGTACTACTGCAGGGAAAACCTCGGGTTGCGGGGTGGATCCTGGACTCGAGTGTAGGTGAATCTCAGGTCGTAAAGAGGGGGTCGTCACAATTCCACATCGCTGGGGGAAATATATGAAAATGAAACATATGTAAGGAAACCCTCTCAAGATAGTAAGACGCGTTTTGGAGCATAATTGACAACGGATCCCATAAGAACTCCGAAGTTAAAAGTACTTCGGCGAGAGCAGTACCAAGTTGGGTGACCAACTGGAAAGTCCTCGCCAAACAAAGCCGTGAGGGGAGGATATTGGGCTACGACCCAATTCCCAGAGCGGACAATATCTTACTGAAAATGGGTCGTTACAAATATGATAAATCACAAATAATAAAAATAAATTATGAATTGCGCCAATTAATTATTGTCACCTCGTGAGATAAAAATTGTAAGGTAAATATAATATTACTCTTATTTTAGAGGTGCCTGTGTAGGTAGGGGTGAGAGCGATTAGATTCTGCCCCAAAACCAAAATAAGAACTATCGTCCATGTTGCATGATTCTGGAATCGGAACCGAACCATGTGATTATGTGACCGGAATGGGAACTGAACCATAAGATTCTAGGACAAGAATGGGAACCGACGGTGTTTCACTGTTTGGTCCATGTTCGATTCTAAATTTAAAAAAAAATCACATACAATTTTTTATTAATTTTTAGTCTGGTTTTTGAAGTTTAGGTCGACTTTGGAGCCACATTAGGTACAGACTAGTTTTTTATGATTTTGGGTCGGTTTTAATTCGTTTTTGGTCAAAATTTTGACCAACGGTTTGATTTTCACGATTTGGACCTCCAAAACCAGTTTTACCATTCCGGTCTGGTTTTGCCCACTCTTATGTGTATGCCAAATATTTGTTGAGTAAATAAAAGTGACATTGATTATTATTTTTGAATTTTCCTATCATTACTTTATCACTTATTTATTTATCATCAACCTATATAGGAAAATATTTGATAGGTATGTAGGATCGTGATTGTCTAAGGGGAGGGGGGTGAATTAGAAATTTCTTAACCTAATCATTTTTAACAATGCAAGTTAGGTTTATTTTATCTTCTCTTTTTGTATGCAGTAACTAACAAACACATAAAAGTAAGAGTAAGGGAAAGAGATTAACACCGATATTTTTACGTGGTTCGGCTAACCTTGCCTATATCCACGCTTCAAGGTTTCCCCCTTGAAGATTCTTAACTTCTCCTCAATGAGAATTCTTGATCGAACTTCACGGGCATCGATCTATTGCCTTACAACTTTGGATTGAACTTCACGAGCGTCAATCCACTGCCTTTCAACTTTGGATTGAACTTCACGGGCGTCAATCCACTGCTTTCAGGTTTTACAAGTTTGAATAGTAGAGCACAAAAGCTACACTCTCTCAAAACAAAATTTCAAGTTTAGGTATAGAGAGGTGTAGAGAGTCGCAGAGTATTACAAACCGACTTGTGAGAGTTGAGAGGAAATTGTTCAAATTGGCAAAACTGCTTCTCTCGAGCTACTGTTTTTCCTTTTATACTTGTGTCCGGAATCTGCTTCATTCGGACGACTCTTTGTTTCCGTACTAAAAATATGACCGTTGGAAAGCATCCGTACGTAGAAATATAGCTGTTGTGGTCTGAAGTCGATATCGCTCGCAGCTAAAGTCTTCTTGATTCGGAAGATGTTATTTTGGTAGATGAAATTTTTGTTCTGTAGATTTCGTTATTCATTCAGAAAACTTCTTGATTTCAGATGATGTTATCCATTTGGAAGACTTCTTGATTTCGGATGATGTTATCCATAGTGGACGAAGTCTTTGTTTGGTCGACATTGATCTTGTGAAGCATTCTCATATTGGATTTGATTAACAATGATTTTGGAAGATGTCAGAATCTGGTCGACTTGGATTTGGACGTTGTTGATTTTGGTAGTTGTCAAAGTCTGGTCGACTTGATTTTGGACGTTGTTGAGTCATATTTGGTTTTGGTCGACGTTGCTTTCGGTAGACATATCTGCCGGATGACTTCAGAATCTGGTCGACTTGGTTTTGGTCAATAATGATTTCGGTAGACACCAGAATTCAGTCAACTTGACTTTGTTCGTCATTGATTTCGGTAGATGTCAAAGTCTGGTTGATGTAATTTCCACAGATGAATTCGGTCGATAATCAGCAAGTTCTACCATCGGTCGACTTGCTTTGTCCAGATGATATATCTGGCAGATGTCTTCCAAATCTGCTTGATTTCGGCAGACTTCAAACTTTGGTCGACTTTATTATTCGGTAGACTTAATTCCCACTGACGACATCAGGCTTTAGTGTATCGGTCGACTTTGCTGTTAAATTGATGTTCCTGGCGGATGACTTTCAACCCCGCTTTGACAGCGGTTGTTGTTCAGTTGGTTCCACCATCGGTCGATGTTGATTCTGATAGAAGACTTAAAATTTTGGTTGACATTTTGCTTGCACCAGTCTTGACTACCAACACTTAATCAAAATCGTTAGAAAACATAATACCCTTTTTAAAGGGCATTCCCAATTAACTGCAATTATATTAATAAAGTTCATTTCTTACAATCATTTTATATTTATATATTTCACATTAAGAATAATCATCACAAACATAGTTTCTTATATTCATTTTGTATTTATATATTTCACATGAAGCACAATCATCAAAAATACAGTTAGACTTAAAACATAATTTAAGTTAACAAGGTAAATAAAAGTTACATTGATTTATCGATTGTAGAGACTATTGTATACTTTATTTCACATCTAAATAAGACATGTAACGATAAAATTATAGCATTATTATATTATAAAACATATTTTAAAATAAATAATATTAGAACACATTCCAAATTTATTTCTTCAATTTCACAATTCTGGTAACTTTTTAACAATACTAAGAAAGAATGACGCTTGAAAATTATTTCTTGTAGAAAGTAAATGATGTTTAGATAGCCTCAAACGCGATACAATTGTCAATACTATTTATAAAGAGTAATATTATATTTACACTCTAATTTTATACCTTACTTGATACTTTCATTGAGATTACATGAATCAATAAAAGTATCAAGTCAGTGCGTAAGATTATAGCGTAAACTTAACATTAATCATTTAAAAATTATGTAAAAATCTTAGAAAAAGTAATGTTAGGTTTGTCTCTTAATTAATCTTAGCTCTTTAGCTAGAACTCATTATCTGACATGTCAAATAATTATTGATATAATTAATGTAATAAATTAATTATTTATAATATATTACATTAATTGCACAAATCATTATTTGACATGTCAATGAGTATTTCAATAGAAGAGAATAAAAGAGTAAACATAACTTTATTCAAATAATAAAATAGATAGAAATTAGACATTAACTGCACTAGTAATAAATGCTAAGTAAGATTAATGCATAAATTTAAGAGTTAAAACACAACTTTGGCAAATGACATGTGTCCCAGGTCCTGACACGACCTCAACCAGGTTTTGAGATAGACGGGCTGTGTAATGGTTCGGATCTTTGTCAATAAAATGGTTCGAATTTTTTAAATTAAAAAATGTAATCGAATATATTTATATTTAAATAATGTATAAATATACGTTGGAGAAGTTGGATTGAAGAAAAGATACGTTAAAAGTGAAAATTTGACGTTTTGAAAAAAAAAATTAAAAATGTATAACGTGGCCGATCAATCGCATCTGTTAAATTTTAAATTTATAAAAATTTAATTTTTCAGATAAAATTTTGATTAATTATAAAAATTAGATTAAAATTTATTTAATTTGGATTAGATTAATGTTAATTGAGTTTAAAGATTTATTAAACTCAGTTTTATGGTAATAAACCAAAGTTTGAAGGGTAAAATGGTATTTTTCAGGAGATAAGAATGATTTAATGATAATTAATCATTAAACTACTGTTGCAAAAGTGTTAAGGTACATGTTCTGTGTGGTTTTAAGTGAAAAGAAAAAGGAAGAGAGAGAGAGAGGAAAGGAATTCTAGTGAAGAGAGAACTGAAAAAAAGAAGAGAGAAAAGAGAAGAAAAATAGGAGAAAAAGTGATTTTTATTAATCTGTCCTTTAAAGAAAATTGTTCAACTCGTTGAGATGATCATTTTGGTGGAAAAATCGATAGATTCAGAGGAGATTTTTGGTAATAGTGAAGGAATCGACAATTCAGTAAGTAAATCTATCGGTTATATTAGTTAATTTATGCTTTAATGTATGGATAAGTTTAGATATTTGGTTACGATTAGATAGACTGAAGTGAATAATATATATTGTTTTTATAAAAATTTAATATTGAATTTTGAAAAATAACGCGGTACGGTATATATTGAAATGTTGTTTAAATTCGATTTATATTGAATTGTTAAATGTAACATTTTGAAAACTACGTTTTATATTGAATTGAACGCATTGATTTAAAATATCAATTGTATGGGTGAGTTGAGTTGCATTAATTTAAACATGCATAGCATTGCTTTATAACTATTTTTAAAGCATGCATTTAGGAAGGAGAAAGTTGAAAGTCGTGGTAACATAAGAACTCATTGGACTCGACTTGCCTCTTCGTGTGCGATAAGTATGACTATGAAAATAATTAGGAGATTAACTATTTGTCCTCCTTAGATTGAAAATCTCTAAACTTCGCGTGAAAGCAATGTGTAGGGCCCTACAGCCTTACCGACAAAAGCCCAAAAACTTGTAAGGTTGTGTGATGATCATATACGTCAATTAAAGTGGATTGCATTTTTGACATATCAATTTGAATGTTAAAAGATTGCATTGAATGTTTTGTAAAAAGATGACTTTAAATCGTGAAATATTTTTTTTTAAATTGCATGAGATTTATCTATTTGTTGACATTAGTTTTTAATTGTGGTTAATGACATGGATTTTTAAATCGTTTGAATACGAACATGCATGCATTTTTATATATATGACATGAATTCCAAATCAAAACAAATTTATTTAAATTGATTTTAAAAAAAATAATCAATAATAGGTGGAAGATAGAGTGTGGTTCTAGATAGTATAGTAGAATCTGAGTTAACTATTCTAACTCTTACACTTATTTACTGGGCGTAAAGCTCATTCTCTGCGTATTTATATTTTTTAGATAACGAAATCGTTTACCGAGACGGAAAACCAAAGACAACTCAAAGGACTAGAAGAGGGATAAGATAAACCATCAAGGTAAATGATTTTTTTTTGCATTAGGACCGGGATAGATAGTTTAGAAATTTTATAAATTCTTTTTGAACGGTCACGTATGTGTGACCTATTTTGTTTGTAATAGCTTCCGTTAGTAAATTCTGATAATGATGTACATATATAAATGTTTAATGCATACATATTTGGAAAAATGATCTGGAATATGTATATTGTTTGAGATTATATGTTTGATGTCTGATTGAGAATATAAACTGTTTGAATATATAATTAGATATATCTTATTTTAAGATACTAGGTGCAATTTAGACGAAATTATTGATTAATTAAAAATACTAATGTATGCATGAAAATTGAAAACTTAAATTAATTATCATTTTTTACTTTGGTAATCCTAATCGTCGGTCGGTCCTGACACTCTTGACTTTGTTAGACTGACTTTGTTAGATGGGCAACTGACAGACTTCATCGGATTCCAATAGACTTTTGATAGAGTCGGCAAATTCCCACATGCCTGACCTCGGGTTCCATGGGTCCCGACCGGAGCATCCTGTTGGGCCAAACGTTGATAATTATTATTTTTCAAAAGACTAAGCCAACGTTTATTTTTTTGACACGGGGTAGAGTAACCAATAAATACAAGAATAATGGAAAAATTAAAGCAAGCATTAATGGAGATTAGTGGATGGGGACCCACGCCCCATCTAAAACGGGTCACGTCACGTGTCCCTCAGTCATTCGGTTACCGATGGTGAATTTACACCATTTAATTAATTCCCGAAATAAATAATAAAAAAACAGAATAAAAATCAAAGTAAAAGCAAAAAAGATTGATTCGGGTTGAAATGCGTGTCCCTGACGCTTGAGTCTCTGGAGCGAGACTTATCCAGATAGATAATACTGCCACCTCAGCACGCCTACCCAAAGCCAACAGAATTAGAATACCAAGGCAGAGCAATCGTCGTTATGGAATGACACGTGTATTGCTTTTTGCTGTCCATTACGCCGTCGTTTTCTCATTCCTCCATCTATTATTATTTAACACATAAATATTAAATAACGAAAATACAGTAATGAAACTGTTTGCATTTTACCAAAACCCCTTCACCTACGATTTATTGTTGTAAGAGGATGATTCCGGCCGTGACATCCAGCCTACATCTCTTCTTACACTACTTTTATGCGAAGCTTTGCCAAGCTGAAGTTTAATTCCAGAGGAATAAATCTCTTCCGACTACCACCTTCAAGCTATTATTCAAGCTCCACTCTGAAAAGATGAGGATTAAAAGGGGGGAGACAAAGAAGGAAAAAAAGGGGAGTAGGGGAGGGGGGGAGAAAACCAGAGATGTTTATCTTGGACGAGTCTAAGAAAAGGCTATTAAGCAGCTTCTGTCAGGCTTGGGAAATGAAAGCTTCTCATGCCAGAGGATCTATTCAAGAAGGTCGATATGACTCGAGATCCAGCTTTTTACAATTCACCTCCACTTCCCAGGTGTCTCGCTCCTATCCTCGTTTCCTCCAGCACAAGACAGTCTGCCCCTCATCCGGCTCCTACCTTTGAGGCCACCTCAGTTCCCTCCTCTCTGCCCCTCCAATTCTAGAGTGCCCCGTCTCCTCCACCTTCTCTTTTCCTTGTCTTCTCAGCCTGCTCCAGTTCCTATCTCTCCTGCAGTTCACTTTGCTCCTCACTTTGAAACTGCTCCTCCAGTCCAATCTGCTCCTCCAGTTCAAATTGCTCCTTTAGTCCCCTAGCTCATCAAGTACAGTCTCCTCACCACTCCAGTCAAATGCTCCTTCCACTTCCAAACTTTCAAGAGATTTTTCATGAGTGAGGATCAGTACATAGAGTTGAAAGTCCACGCGAAAGTTCTAGGGACAGCCTCATTCGGTTCATTTACAGGTTGATAGTCTTAGATGCCAATCCTCAAGCCCCACTGGA
>CM039508.1:8656082-8693042 GCA_022432975.1 Begonia masoniana | reverse complement strand
GCTTAAAATATACACGTAATTAGGAGGACAGACATGGATTCGCTCTAGAAATTCTTTTAAGCATTTATGTAGAAATTTTTTGAAGATTTTTCTCGAGTAATTTTTCCAATAAATAAGCAGAAGAACATTGACTGTGACACCTACTTCAGATTTAATGTTCTTCAACAGTTGACTCTCCCTTCCTCACACGTCTCCTGCCTCCTCAACCTGCAACAAATTAATCATCGGTTTTTAATTTATAGTTTATGTCAAAATTGCTCAAATAGATTGCTTGGGAGGACCTTCTTTGTCCAGTAGTCCTCAACAGTAAGCCAACCAAATCAAGGTCTGGAGACCAATTCCTCCGATTCAATGACAAAATTACCCTGCAACCCGAAACAAAAAAAACGGCAGACATTCAAACGCTTACAACTTATTTAAACAATTTCAAAGAACCCTCTTTTTTATATCAACCCTCAACTCCGAATTAAACCTTGGAATCCCATCAGAAGCCGGCGGAGCGGGCATCCGCTGATGTAGAAAACATCCGATGTTGATATATGCCATCATTGCTTGCCTCCCGCTCCGACGGCAACCCCGTGAAGAAAAAGAAGAAATCACATGTTTCAGGAAAAGATATGGTTCGTCACGAATACGGGTATAAATTACCAGATAAAATGGGTTGGATTGCTGTAGAGAACAACATGTACATCCAAGCAAAGAGGCTAGCTTGGTTGTTTCTTTAGCAACAGTTCATTTTACACCTCTTATTGTCGGGATCTTTTTCGGAGTGGAGACTCTTTCTGGTGTTCTTGCTGGATCTCTTGTGTCTGGCGTCCAGGTAGTGCATCAAGAACTTTACACATTTTGGTTAGAAACAAAATATATACAGATGAGAAGGATATATCTGTAGTGTGTAAACTCTAATTAGAAAAAACTAAGTGTAATCCTTTTTTGAGGGATTCATTCATTCAGTATACATCGTTTATATATATATCAAGAGAGGAAAGGAGCTAAGCAAACGGAGATGATCATTTTACATGGAAGCAATTAACTTAAACTTTTTTTTTTCAATCTTGCAGGTTGCCATCTCTGCATCCAACACTGGTGGTGCTTGGGATAACGCTAAGAAGTACATTGAGGTGGACACTTAAATCACAACTTTGAAAGAAGTCATTTTGAGGTTTAGCCTAATAATAATATGTTCTGCTGTGGATGTTACAGGCCGGTGCTTCTGAACATGCAAGAACTCTGGGTCCAAAAGGATCAGATCCACACAAAGCTGCAGTAATTGGAGATACGATCGGAGACCCTCTCAAGGACACATCTGGGCCGTCCCTTAACATCCTGATCAAGCTAATGGCTGTAGAGTCTCTTGTTTTCGCACCCTTCTTCGCAACGCATGGTGGCCTGCTTTTCAAGTTCTAAACAGAGACAATTTGGGATTGATGGCTAGCAAACATGTGACAAATCTATCCCTCTTAATAGTACATACCCTCTTACCCTACTGGCCTTTTTTTTTTACTGTCAATTTTTTGTTTGAGCTTCTCTCGTGAAGTATATTAATTTATTAGAATCTCCTTTGCTTATGAAAACTATTACTTGAATTGGCAAAGATTTTGCCCCTTGGGGTTGATGATGATGATTATTATGAGAGTGGTCAGTCATGTGAAGATGAAATACCACTGTTTTATTCATTTATTGATCTGCATCTGAAGCATATACGTTAAAATAGTAGGACATGCCAACGTGGTCTATATGTATTTTTATGCAATCTTTTCTTTGACATCAGAGAACACTTGATAGGACAGATGAACACTTGAAGTTAGTTGGGAGTGTTTAACTTTGTGGTATACTTTGATGGGCATTGAAGTTAACAAACTAAAGGACAGAGAAACTGATGTACAGAGTCATAGTCGAAAAAATCCGTAAAAAAACAAGATAATGCAGAGCTATGGTCGAATTATTAACTCTCTATTTGGTGTGTCGGCTTCGGAGTGATGGATATTTTTGAGTGATAATCTTGACAATATTATATTCACATTCTGCTCTTATTTTTTATTCTTACTTATTAATGTATGTATTAAACATTAATTAACGTAATTAATGATTTGTAATTTATTTATATTAATTACATGAATTGTCGTATGATACGCATAAAAAAAAATAAGAATTATAAATTAAGAGCATGGATAAATATAACATTATTTAGAAAATATATATGTGAATGATTGCTAACTTGATAGATCTTATGATAAATTTTATGTGTTGTCCGTACCCATGACCTGAGTGATAAGTGGATATTTTACACACTTAATTGTATTCTTTTATACTTGATTTGATAAGTTTTTTTCAAGTGTTAAAAAGAATTTAAGATTTTTGGTTGAAGAGCACAGATAAAATGAAATATAACATGTTGGAATCTAAACAAAAAGAATTAGAAGATTCAGATTGCAATACGAAGAAGACTGAAGCACTGCCGATCGATTGCAACATTCAGGCGATCGATCGGCTAAATTTGCTAAAAATTGAAGTTTTAGAGAAGACAGAAGCGTTGCTGATTGGTCGCCAGATCTGGGGTGATCTGTCACAACCCGAAACTTGACGGGTCAGAATTTTCATAATCATGAGAGTAAGCCTATTTTTGACTCGTATATCTATTTTTTTTTTTTTTGTGACACTCTAAATTAAATCCAAGGTCATTATAGAATCGTTTGGAAAATCATCTATATATTTATATAAGGATGGTATCAACAGACGATCGAATTAACCTCTGCCGTTCACATCTACCGCTCAACAGTAATACTCAACATCTACCAATGACGTCAGCCGGATGACTCGTTAATCCAGCATCCACCGATCAATAACACTCAACATCTACCGATGACGTCAGCCGGATGACTCATACATCAAGCATCCACCGATCAACAGTAACACTCAACATCTATTGATGACGTCAGCCGAATGACTCATACATCTAGCATCCACCGATCAACAGTAACACTGTGATGACCCAAATGTGCACGTATGAGTACGACTACGGGGCAAACCTCGGGACCTAAGCCGAGTGTAGGCGAATCCCAGACTCGAGTATAAGCGAATCCCGGGTCATAAAAAGGGGGTCGTCACAATTCCACATCGCTTGGGAAAGTATGTGGAAATGAAACATATGTAAAGAGATCCTCCCAAAATAGTAAGACGCGTTTTGGAGCACAATTGGCAACGGATCCCATAAGAACTCTGAAGTTAAAAGTGCTTCGGCGAGAGCAATTCCAGGTTGGGTGACCTTCCGGGAAGTTCTCGCCAAACAAAGCCGTGAGGGGAGGATATTAGGTCACAGGCCCAATCCCCAGAGCGGACAATATCTTACTGGGAAATGGGGTCGTTACAAATGGTATCAAAGCCTGTACCCAACCGGAAATGTGGCCAACTAGGACGTTGGGCCCCCGAGGGGGGGTGATTGTAATGACCCAAATGTGCACGTATGAGTACGACTGCAGGGTAAACCTCGGGGTGCGGGGCAAACCTCGGGACCTAAGCCGAGTGTAGGTGAATCCCGGACTCGAGTATAGGAGAATCCCGGGTCGTAAAAAGGGGGTCGTCACAATCCCACATCGCTTAGGGAAGTATGTGGAAATGAAACATATGTAAAGAGACCCTCCCAAAATAGTAAGACACGTTTTGGAGCACAATTGGCAACGGATCCCATAAGAACTCCGAAGATAAAAGTGATTCGGCAAGAGCAATTCCAGGTTGGGTGACCTTCCAGGAAGTTCTCGCCAAACAAAGCCGTGAGGGGAGGATATTGGGTTACGGCCCAATTTCCAGAGCGGACAATATCTTACTGGGAAATGAGGTCGTTACAAACACTCAACATCTATCAATGACGTCAGCCGGATGACTCATACATCTAGCATCCACCGATCAACAGTAACACTCAACATCTACCGATGACGTCAGCCGGATGACTCATATATCTAGCATCCACCGATCAACAGTGACACTCAACATTAACAGTGTAACGACCCGAGGAGGATCGTCACGTGTCATGACTTTCCTTTAAACTTATCCGTACTTTTATACCTCTGTAATCGTAGTATACTTTTTTTTTTTCTCAGACTTATATCATATCTCATCTTAACTTAAATTCGCTGAATAACCGCGTTTAGCTTTCACTCCTGCCGATCGCTAAACGACAAACATCTAGTTGTTCTACCGGTCAGCACGTGCATCTCACATGATTCATTAAACATCTATCGGCAGGCACACATATTTGCATCTGCCGACAGTCACGTGCAACTCGTGTGACCAATTAAAACACCGTTCAATTATACAACGGAAGCCACCTACATCTGCCGATGAGAGAACAATAGACGATGCTCTCATCTGCCGATGGCAAATACTCTATATCTGCCGATGACGTGGCATCACATCTTCCGGTAACTTAACTCACTACTCATACCGATCGCCAGATAACAGACATTGTCGTCATCTGCCGATGGCTTAAGACAACTACATCTTCCGACAGATTAACTCACCATCTGCCGATGATACGTCCCATGTCTGCCGATGAGAGAACCATAAGCGAGGCTCTCATCTGCCGATGGCAAATACCCCTTATCTGCCGGTGACGTCAGCCGGAAGACAAATACTCTTCCTCTTCCGATGACGTTCTCCGGAAGTCAAACTTACCCGACTCCCATCACAACTCTCCTGCCGATGACGTCAGCCGGAAGACAAATACTTTTCCTCTTCCGATGACGTCCTCCGGAAGTCAAACTTACCCGACTCCCATCACAACCCTCCTGCCGATGACGTCAGCCGGAAGACAAATACTTTTCCTCTTCCGATCACGTCCTCCGGAAGACAGACTCATTTCCTCCATCATCCCTCGGCATCAGACATCCCCCTTTTTTTTTTTTTAGACTTCTATCTAGATAAATGTAAACCTCATAACTTAAATCTTAATGGCCAAAACTCATCAGAATAAATCATGAACTCATTCAAACTCACACAGCGGAAGACTTAATTAAAATAGTTCATTTGATAACTATAGCTATATCTTCGGACTCTGAAATTAAGACAGGCAGTTTCTAAAATCCCAAATTGTTAAATAATCCGAACCTACTTGACTTGGCTTCTTAAAAACTTCATTAAAACTTATACGAGCTTTAACCAGAATTCCTCATTCGCCATCCAGCCACAGATTTCACACTGATCACCTCCAGCAACCGAGCTTAGACATTTTCATCAACTTTGAATTCCTCACCTGATATTTCTTCACCTACATCATAAGGTGTAACTGTAAGCCTAAGACTTAGTAAGGAATGCAAACTATTATGAGTTCATGAATGCATAACTTGGAGAAAAACATGCTCATAAGTCTTTTCTTTTCATGTACTTATCTTAATCATCATTCATAATCGTATCTCGTATTCATTGTTCATAATCATCATTCGTAGACATGCTCATATTCATCATTCCTTTCATCATTCATATTCTTCATTACATTATGTGGTTTAAGGGAGGATTTGTGCCGGTAAAGGGGGTTCGACAGTGAGTTTGATCATGGTCCCTACTGCGGGTCGTATTCATATGTCCTACTGCGGACTGTGACATACGCCGAACCACCCCCAACCCTCACTTAACCACGTTGCATAAGTTTTATCTTCTTACCTTATTCATGAGAAAACATATTTCAAAACATTTTCATATGCTTGAGAAGTAAAACATGATGCACAACATAAATGCACTTAATCATCGAACTAAGACAGGGGAGTACATGAGAATAACAGAACCATATCCATCGACATTTCATCAAACATATAGCAGACAATGTTCACTAAATCTAACTTAATCCTTTGATGTAGGGCCCTATTGGCCGGAAACTTAATACATTCACTTACCTGGATTCCTTAGCAACTTGAATCACCTTCTCTTCAACTTCTTCACCTAACACATTTCACATTACAGTAGTTAAAATAAAGTCCTAAAAGTTCTAATCGAAAGTCATCCTAGAATCTAACAGCTAAGGTTCTCTGTGCAGTCTGAAATCCAAAACCGAAACAGCTAGATATAGCTATCGATTAAACGGGGTCGGTTATATAAAAGGTCCAGAATCGATTTAAGGGTGACATTACCAAATGAAGATAAAGAACGATAACCAACTGACTCAGCCATTGAAGAGCCCGAAAGTACAAGTTCAACTGAAAACAGAGTTCTAAATGACTACCCGGCATCTACATTGTCAAAATCTTATCTAGAATGCGGGTTATCGGAGTGGAGGCTGAAAAAACCAGTTGCTGGGGAGGAAAAAGGCTCCAGAGAAGAAGGGAGTCGCCGAGAGGAAATGTCGGCTGCAGTGAGGTTTTAAATGAGATTTAAGGTTTCCATTTTCTATTTATACCTAATCCTTCAATCTTTATTACAAAATTGCCACTCAACCTAGTTTTACTCAACTTGTAATGAATTTGCCTCAACGTTAAATTTAATCATAAAGGTTAAATAAGGGTAACAATTAGAATGGTCAGAAAAATTCACCTGGCCGAAATGTCGGGTGTTACATCCACCCCTCCTTAGACAAAATTTTCGTCCTCGAAAATTGGTCAAGCAAAGAGTTTTGGATACTTGTCCAACATATCCTGCTGTAGTTCCCATGTAGCTTCTTCAATACCATGATTCTTCCACAAGACCTTAACCAACAAGATCTCCTTATTCCTTAGAGTCTTCACTGTAGAATCCAAAATTTGTACTGGTTTCTCTTCATACACCAAATTAGGTTCAATTTCGATTTCTGTTGGTTCAACAACCTGAGTCGGATCACGTATGCATTTCCTTAGCATAGACACATGAAAGACATTGTGAACCTTTTCCAAAGATGGAGGCAAAAGTAATCTATAGGCTGTGCTACCAATCTTAGCTAAGACAGGGAATGGTCCAATGAACCGTGGGTTAAGCTTTCCCTTCTTACCAAATCTTAAGACTCCTCTAAATGGTGAAATCTTCAGGAAAACTTCATCGCCAACAGAAAATTCAAGATCTCTTCTTCTTTGGTCCGCATAACTCTTCTGCCGGCTTTGTGCAGTTAACATCCTTTTCCTAATGACTGTAATCTTGTCTGACATCTGTTGTAAAATCTCTGGGCCCAATAACTTCGCTTCACCAACCTCATCCCAGTACAAAGGTGACCTACATTTTCTGCCATACAAAGCTTATAGGGTGCCATACCAGGTGGACTGGTAACTATTGTTGTAAGAAAACTCAATCAGAGGTAGGTGTCTACTCCATGTAGTCTGAAAGTCAAGCACACATGCTCTCAACATATCCTCGAGTATCTGAATGGTCCTCTCGGATTGTCCATCCGTCTGCGGGTGAAAAGCGGTGCTGAAGGATAACTTTGTGCCTAAGGTACCTTGTAAACTTTTCCAGAATCGGGAGGTGAATCTAGGGTCACGATCAGAGACTATGGATACGGGAATCCCATGCAATCTGATAATTTCTTGAACGTAAAGATTAGCAAGTTGGTCCATCGTGTAGGTTGTCTTTACAGGTAAGAAATGAGCTGACTTTGTCATCCTATCAATCACAACCCAAATACTGTCATGTCCTTTAGTTGTTTTAGGTAAGCCTACAACAAAATCCATGGCAATGTTTTCCCACTTCCATTCGGGAATAGGTAGAGGTTGAAGGGTACCTCCTGGTCGTTGGTGCTCGGCTTTAACTTGCTGGCATACCAAGCATGATTCTACGTACTTGGCGACATCCCTCTTCATATTAGGCCACCAATAAAGTAACTTCAAGTCTCGATACATCTTGGTGCTACCGGGATGTATAGAAAAGGAAGATGAGTGAGCCTCGGCCAAAATCAACTTACGTAATTCTTCATCACAAGGGACATACCATCGATTCCTAAATCTCAGGATTCCATCATTGGAAAGACTAAACTCGGAGGTGGCGTCCTTCAACTTATTCATCATACTGTTATTCTCCTCGGAATCCTTCTGTTGTGACTCTTTGATCTTTTCCAAAACCGTTGGTTGAATGGTCAAATCGGTAAGTAAGGCTGACAACCCTGGAACTAGTTCCAATTCAAACTTCTGAACTTCAGTCCTCAAGGGTGCAGACAAAACTGACACTGCGGGTTGCATTGTTTTTGACATTCTGCTCAAAGCATCGGCTACAGCATTAGCCTTACCCGGGTGGTACTTGATTTCAAAGTCATAGTCCTTAACAAATTCTAACCAACGTCTTTGTCTCATGTTTAATTCCTTTTGGGTGAAAAGATACTTTAAACTCTTGTGGTCAGAAAACACATCGCACTGCTGTCCATACAAATAGTGCCTCCAAATTTTTAAAGCAAAAACAACTGCAGCTAGCTCTAAATCATGAGTGGGGTAATTCTGTTCATAACCTTTTAGCTGCCTAGAGGCATACGCCACAACTTTACCTTCTTGCATCAAAACACACCCCAAACCAATCTTGGATGCGTCACAATAAACACTAAATTTTCCTTCTTCAGTTGGGAGAGTCAATAATGGGGCTGTCGTTAACTTCTGTTTCAGTGATTGGAAGCTGTCTTCACAAGCTTCGGTCCAAGAGTACTTGAGGTCCTTCTTGGTTAAGTTGGTTAAAGGTTTAGCTATCATAGAAAATCCCTTAATGAACTTCCTATAATAACCAGCCAGACCAAGGAAACTTCGAACTTCACTGACATTCTTTGGCTGCGGCCAGTCCTTAACGGCCTGAACCTTAGTTGGGTCTACTGATATGCCCTCAGCAGAAATGACATGACCTAAAAAGTTGACTTTATCCAGCCAAAATTCACATTTGGACAGTTTGGCATAGAGTTGTTGCTGTTTTAAGGTTGATAACACTATTCTCAAATGTTCAGCATGGTCGGCTTCAGTCTGTGAGTATACTAAAATGTCATCTATAAACACAATCACAAACTTATCCAGGTATTCACGAAATACTCGGTTCATCAAGTCCATGAAAGCTGCAGGCGCGTTAGTCAGTCCAAATGACATCACAAGAAATTCATAATGTCCGTAGCGGGTTCTGAAGGCTGTCTTTGGTATATCTCCTTCCTTAACCTTCAGTTGGTAATAACCCGAACGTAAGTCAATCTTTGAGAATACCTTAGCTCCTTGTAGTTGGTCAAACAGGTCATCTATCCGGGGTAAAGGATATTTATTCTTGACTGTCAACTTATTCAGTTCTCTGTAGTCTATACACATTCTAAGAGAACCATCTTTCTTTTTAACGAAAAGGACAGGTGCACCCCAGGGAGAACTACTAGAACGTATAAATCCCTTGTCAACTAATTCCTGTAGTTGGACCTTTAATTCTTTTAACTCAACAGGTGCCATTCGGTAAGGATTCTTAGATACAGGTAATGCCTCGGGGTATGTATCAATCACAAATTCTACCTCTCTATCGGGTGGTAGTCCCGGTAAATCGTCCAAGAATGCTTCAGGAAACTCTCGTACCGTAGGAATATCTTGTAGTTCCGCCTTATTCTTCACTCGGACATCCATTATGTTGGCTAGATAACTCAAGCAACCATTCTTCAGTAACCGTTGAGTCACTAGTGAGGATATGATTGGTATCTTACTCATCTTTGGAATAGCTTGGAAGGTATACCGATCTCCATTTGGGGGTCGGAAATCAACTAGGCCAGACCTACAACTAATCGTGGCATAATGCCTAAATAACCAATCCATTCCTAAAATAATCTCATATCCTTTCATGTCAATCATAATCAGTTCTACATATAGCTCCTTATCTCCTAAGGACAAAACATCACCCTTCAACATTTGCTCAGAATGTAAAGACTTCCCTGATGGTAACATAACTCTATACGGTTTATCAACTGGCGAAAGTTCTAACTTATGTTTACACACAAACAGGGTTGCTATGAATGAGTGTGTGGCTCCCGTATCAATAAGTGTATAAGCAGAAAAACCACAAACCATAATGGTACCTGATATGACCGTGTGTGGTTCAGCATCATCATCCTCCATCATAGCATAGACTCTTGGTGCAACTCTGATTCGATTCGGGTCTGATGGCATCGGGCAGTCTCTGGCTATATGTCCAACCCTGTCACATCTATAGCAACGGCCAGAGTGCAGCTTGCACTCACCATGGTGATTCTTCTGGCAGTTGGAGCATAGAGGGGCTAATGGTCGTTTTCCTTTTCCTTGATCATCGTTTGGATTGAAGGGTCTCTTTATGCCCTGTTGCTGCTGTTGTCCTCTGTTCGGCTGTGGTTGCCATCCTTTGTTCTGACGTGGTGGTGGTTGAGTCTCCTTAGTGAACTTCCTTGGCTGTTCACGCTGTGCATAAGCTGTCATCTCAGCCTCCTCCAATTCCAGGGCCTTAGCCGTCACTTCGCCATAAGGTATATTGTGAATCCCAGAAGTCTTTACCTTCACATACAAACTCGGCTTCAGTCCTTGAACAAATTGGTAAATCTTGTCTTCATCATTCTCAACCAGTCGGGGAGCAAACCGTGACAAAGCATCGAATTTGCATATATAATCCGTCACAGAGCCAGTTTGCTGCAGGTTCATGAATTCTTTCTTCTTGCTGGCCTGAACGGTCCTATTGAAGTACTTGTCAAAGAAGGCAGTCTTAAACATATCCCAAGTCATAGTCTCTGCATTAACAGTGCTCTGAAGAGAATCCCACCAATGCCTTGCATTCAGCTCCAAATGATAGACAGCATAGGTGACTCTATCTCCTTCATCAACTTTCGCATACTTAAACATGTCCTCTACTTTTCGGATCCATTCCTCAGCATAAATAGGGTCAGAAACTTGGCCATTGAATGTCGGGGGTCTGAGCCTGTGGAAGCGCTCACCCCCATGATCATGAGTTACATTAGAGCTGGAGTTCCCAAGCTCTTCTCTAGTAATCACTAGTTGCTCTATTTGTCGTGATTGGCGATTAACTAATTCTATTAGCTGAGCAACGGTGGTACTATCCACGTTGTCTTCCCTCTGTTGACCTCTTACCATCTTGAGATTCCTAAA
Source organism: Begonia masoniana (assembly GCA_022432975.1). Lineage (NCBI taxonomy): Eukaryota > Viridiplantae > Streptophyta > Magnoliopsida > Cucurbitales > Begoniaceae > Begonia > Begonia masoniana. Next base: position 8,682,027 of record CM039508.1, on the reverse strand, counting down.
CAATAATAGAAACACATCTTAACATAATGACATCACTAGAATCGTAAACACTTACAGTTGTTGGAGAGTACTCAGGTGGCAATCTGTGCTGGAAGGCAGTCTACAGAACCGATTTTAGAACCTGGTTTAGCTCTGATACCATAATTGTAACGACCCGAGGAGGATCGTCACGTGTCATGACTTTCCTTTAAACTTATCCGTACTTTTATACCTCTGTAATCGTAGTATACTTTTTTTTTTCTCAGACTTATATCATATCTCATCTTAACTTAAATTCGCTGAATAACCGCGTTTAGCTTTCACTCCTGCCGATCGCTAAACGACAAACATCTAGTTGTTCTACCGGTCAGCACATGCATCTCACATGATTCATTAAACATCTATCGGCAGGCACACATATTTGCATCTGCCGACAGTCACGTGCAACTCGTGTGACCAATTAAAACACCGTTCAATTATACAACGGAAGCCACCTACATCTGCCGATGAGAGAACAATAGACGATGCTCTCATCTGCCGATGGCAAATACTCTATATCTGCCGATGACGTGGCATCACATCTTCCGGTAACTTAACTCACTACTCATACCGATCGCCAGATAACAGACATTGTCGTCATCTGCCGATGGCTTAAGACAACTACATCTTCCGACAGATTAACTCACCATCTGCCGATGATACGTCCCATGTCTGCCGATGAGAGAACCATAAGCGAGGCTCTCATCTGCCGATGGCAAATACCCCTTATCTGCCGGTGACGTCAGCCGGAAGACAAATACTCTTCCTCTTCCGATGACGTTCTCCGGAAGTCAAACTTACCCGACTCCCATCACAACTCTCCTGCCGATGACGTCAGCCGGAAGACAAATACTTTTCCTCTTCCGATGACGTCCTCCGGAAGTCAAACTTACCCGACTCCCATCACAACCCTCCTGCCGATGACGTCAGCCGGAAGACAAATACTTTTCCTCTTCCGATGACGTCCTCCGGAAGACAGACTCATTTCCTCCATCATCCCTCGGCATCAGACATCCCCTTTTTTTTTTTTTTAGACTTCTATCTAGATAAATGTAAACCTCATAACTTAAATCTTAATGGCCAAAACTCATCAGAATAAATCATGAACTCATTCAAACTCACACAGCGGAAGACTTAATTAAAATAGTTCATTTGATAACTATAGCTATATCTTCGGACTCTGAAATTAAGACAGGCAGTTTCTAAAATCCCAAATTGTTAAATAATCCGAACCTACTTGACTTGGCTTCTTAAAAACTTCATTAAAACTTATACGAGCTTTAACCAGAATTCCTCATTCGCCATCCAGCCACAGATTTCACACTGATCACCTCCAGCAACCGAGCTTAGACATTTTCATCAACTTTGAATTCCTCACCTGATATTTCTTCACCTACATCATAAGGTGTAACTGTAAGCCTAAGGCTTAGTAAGGAATGCAAACTATTATGAGTTCATGAATGCATAACTTGGAGAAAAACATGCTCATAAGTCTTTTCTTTTCATGTACTTATCTTAATCATCATTCATAATCGTATCTCGTATTCATTGTTCATAATCATCATTCGTAGACATGCTCATATTCATCATTCCTTTCATCATTCATATTCTTCATTACATTATGTGGTTTAAGGGAGGATTTGTGCCGGTAAAGGGGGTTCGACAGTGAGTTTGATCATGGTCCCTACTGCGGGTCGTATTCATATGTCCTACTGCGGACTGTGACATACGCCGAACCACCCCCAACCCTCACTTAACCACGTTGCATAAGTTTTATCTTCTTACCTTATTCATGAGAAAACATATTTCAAAACATTTTCATATGCTTGAGAAGTAAAACATAATGCATAACATAAATGCACTTAATCATCGAACTAAGACAGGGGAGTACATGAGAATAACAGAACCATATCCATCGACATTTCATCAAACATATAGCAGACAATGTTCACTAAATCTAACTTAATCCTTTGATGTAGGGCCCTATTGGCCGGAAACTTAATACATTCACTTACCTGGATTCCTTAGCAACTTGAATCACCTTCTCTTCAACTTCTTCACCTAACACATTTCACATTACAGTAGTTAAAATAAAGTCCTAAAAGTTCTAATCGAAAGTCATCCTAGAATCTAACAGCTAAGGTTCTCTGTGCAGTCTGAAATCCAAAACCGAAACAGCTAGATATAGCTATCGATTAAACGGGGTCGGTTATATAAAAGGTCCAGAATCGATTTAAGGGTGACATTACCAAATGAAGATAAAGAACGATAACCAACTGACTCAGCCATTGAAAAGCCCGAAAGTACAAGTTCAACTGAAAACAGAGTTCTAAATGACTACCCGGCATCTACATTGTCAAAATCTTACCTAGAATGCGGGTTATCGGAGTGGAGGCTGAAAAACCAGTTGCTGGGGAGGAAAAAGGCTCCAGAGAAGAAGGGAGTCGCCGAGAGGAAATGTCGGCTGCAGTGAGGTTTTAAATGAGATTTAAGGTTTCCATTTTCTATTTATACCTAATCCTTCAATCTTTATTACAAAATTGCCACTCAACCTAGTTTTACTCAACTTGTAATGAATTTGCCTCAACGTTAAATTTAATCATAAAGGTTAAATAAGGGTAACAATTAGAATGGTCAGAAAAATTCACCTGGCCGAAATGTCGGGTGTTACAAACAGAGTAACTTCTACCGCTCAACAGTGACACTCAACATTTATCGATTAACATCTTCCGATAATCGGTCGAAATTGACATTTCAATTCTCTTTTCTTCTATAAACTTACTCCCTTTTCCAAAAATCCCCATACACATAACATCGTAATCCTTAATTTAAATATGTAGCGGAAGACTTAATACATAAAGAGAATTCTTTAAACTTGAACCTTCTTAAACTTAAATTCATACTTAATAAGTCAAATACCTGTTACTATAGAGTAATTCATTTCCACTCATACTTCTTATCTCAGATCTTACTAAATTGTACTAAAAGCAACACTCCATGGGTCAAAATCGCTTCCCAGCTACAAATCATCACCATGAGCAACATCCAGCAACCAGACCTAAGCATTTTCTTCTAGAGTGAAGTCCTCACCTGTTGTTTCGTCACCTACATCATAAAGTTCAAACTATAATCTTACTTGCTTAGTAACGAGTACAACAAATACATGAATGCTCATGAACGCATACTTAATATAATCATGTTCACATCTTTTATTCAGATCGAGAATCATGTTTGTGTTTACATTCATATTCATATCGTGGGAATCATATTCTTATTCATCATTCTTATATCATGGATTAAGGAGGAGTTTGCGCCGAAGGGGGGGTAGGCAGTGCGCGTGTATATGGCCCTTACGGGCAAGAATCATAGTCCATCCCTGGACAGTGAAATGGTCATAACCGACCTCAACTCTCATTTAATCAGGGTTTCATTCATTTTGTTTTCTTGTTTCATTTATAAGGGGGGTATACATGTAAAACATTTTGTATTCTCGATAAATAAAACATAATGCATGGACATAAACGTGTACAGAACACGAAACCGTGGAAGGAGTCATTCACTAGAATACAAAGCATCTACTATTCCAAACATTGTACTAAAACAGAGAACTTCCTAAACATAACCAATCATCAGAGACAAATCCCAACCTACTACCCTTGTGATGTAGGACCCTAAGGGCCGAAAATTTTAATACACTCACTTACCTGGATTCCTTAGCAACGTCTTTCCTTCACTTGGAGCTTTTTCCACCTAAGACATTTCATGTATTAATGTAAGAAAACAAATCCTAAATAGTCTAAGAGAGAGAGAGAGAGAGAGAGAGAGAGAGAGAGAGAGAGAGAGAGAGAGAGAGAGAGAGAGAGAGAGAGAGAGAGAGAGAGAGAGAGAGAGAGAGAGAGAGAGAGAGAGAGAGAGAGAGAGAGAGAGAGAGAGAGAGAGAGAGAGAGAGAGAGAGAGAGAGAGAGAGAGAGAGAGAGAGAGAGAGAGAGAGAGAGAGAGAGAGAGAGAGAGAGAGAGAGAGAGAGAGAGAGAGAGAGAGAGAGAGAGAGAGAGAGAGAGAGAGAGAGAGAGAGAGAGAGAGAGAGAGAGAGAGAGAGAGAGAGAGAGAGAGAGAGAGAGAGAGAGAGAGAGAGAGAGAGAGAGAGAGAGAGAGAGAGAGAGAGAGAGAGAGAGAGAGAGAGAGAGAGAGAGAGAGAGAGAGAGAGAGAGAGAGAGAGAGAGAGAGAGAGAGAGAGAGAGAGAGAGAGAGAGAGAGAGAGAGAGAGAGAGAGAGAGAGAGAGAGAGAGAGAGAGAGAGAGATTAGCTAACACCATGTTACTATAAATTTCTCAGCAAACCCGAATCTCAAGCTCTAATCTAAAATCAACTCCTAAATAACTAATCAGCAAACACATTGTCCAAATCTTACCTCGAGCTTGGAGTATCGGGAGAAATCAGGAGGAAGCTGATCGCAGGAGGGAGAATAGAGAAAAGAGCTGAGGGGAGAGAGAGAGTCGGCTGAAAGAGAAAAGTCGGCTGGTGGAGGTTTTTGTGAGGTTTTAGGATTTCTATTTTCTATTTATACACTTAATAAGCTAGACTTAATTACAAGTTTGCCACCAAACCTAATTTTTATAAAAATGACTGATTAAACTTGGCGCCTAAATTTTCAACCAAAGAAATATATTTATACAAAGGTGGCAGTTAATCCTGTTTCCTAAAAAAAAGTTCACCTGTCCGAAGTTGTCGAGTGTTACATGATCGATCGGCTAAAACGATGAACCAAAAGAAGCCAACAAATAAAGGTGCCGATAAATGCCGATCAATAGGCCACATTCAGGCTATCGATCGGCTAATGAAGCATATTGACGATGACAGAATAGAAACGTTGCCAATCGATCGGCCACATTCAGGCGATCGATCGACTGAAGAGACGTTCGTTGAGCAGATGAAGTGCCGATGGATCGGTTACTCCAAGTGATCGATCAGCTGCGTGATTACAAGATGAAGATCGAGCAGAAGCATAGCCGATTGTTCAGCCAAATCTCAAGCGATTGATCGGCTGTGCGATTAAAGTTTTTAATTCGAATTTAAGAGTTTAATTGGATTAATCTGGATCGTTGATCAAAGCAGAACACCTATGTGATGACCCTGATGTGTAAGTATGTGTACGATGGCTGCACGAACCGGAACCCGGATGGCGGTAGGTCCGCGTGGGAGAACCGGAAGGTGACGGGTCGTAAAAAGGGGGGTCGTCACAATCTCACATCTCTTGGGGAAGTATGTGGAAATGAAATGAAACTTTAATCGATGGATCGGTTACTCCAAGTGATCGATCAGCTGCGTGATTACAAGATGAAGATCGAGCATAAACATAGCCGATTGTTCAGCCAAATCTCAAGCGATTGATCGGCTGTGCGATTAAAGTTTTTAATTCGAATTTAAGAGTTTAATTGGATTAATCTGGATCGTTGATCAAAGCAGAACACCTAATGTGATGACCCTGATGTGTAAGTATGTGTACGATGGCTGCACGAACCGGAACCCGGATGGCGGTAGGTCCGCGTGGGAGAACCGGAAGGTGACGGGTCGTAAAAAGGGGGTCGTCACAATCTCACATCTCTTGGGGAAGTATGTGGAAATGAAACTTTAATCGATGGATCGGTTACTCCAAGTGATCGATCGGCTGCGTGATTACAAGATGAAGATCGAGCATAAACATAGCCGATTGTTCAGCCAAATCTCAAGCGATTGATCGGCTGTGCGATTAAAGTTTTTAATTCGAATTTAAGAGTTTAATTGGATTAATCTGGATCGTTGATCAAAGCAGAACACCTAATGTGATGACCCAGATGTGTAAGTATGTGTACGATGGCTGCACGAACCGGAACCCGGATGGCGGTAGGTCCGCGCGGGAGAACCGGAAGGTGACGGGTCGTAAAAAGGGGGTCATCACAATCCCACATCGCTTGGGGAAGTATGTGAAAATGAAACATATGTAAAAAGACCCTCCCAAGATAGCAAAACGCGTTTTGGAGCACAATTGACAATGGATCCCATAAGAACTCCGAAGTTAAAAGTGCTTCGGCGAGAGTAGTACCAGGTTGGGTGACCGACTGGGAAGTCCTCGCCAAACAAAGCCGTGAGAGGAGGATATTGGGCTATGACCCAATCCCCAGAGCGGACAATATCTTGCTGGGAAAAGGGGTCGTTACAAATGGTATCAGAGCCTGTACCCAACCGGAAATATGGCCAACGAGGACGTTGAGCCCCCGAGGAGAGGTGATTGTGATGACCCAGATGTGTAAGCATGTGTACGATGGCTGCACGAACTGGAACCCGGATAGCAATACGTCCGCGCGGGCGAACCGAAAGGTGACAGGTCGTAAAAAGAAGGTCGTCACAATCTCACATCGCTTGGGGAAGTATGTGGAAATGAAACATATGTAAAGAGACCCTCCCAAGATAGTAAGACGCGTTTTGGAGCACAATTGACAACGGATCGCATAAGAACTCCAAAGTTAAAAGTGCTTCGGTGAGAGTAGTACCAGGTTGGGTGACCGACTGGGAAGTCCTTGCCAAATAAAGCCGTGAGGGGAGGATATTAGGCTACAGCCCAATCCCCAGAGCGGACAATACCTTGCTGGGAAAAAAGGTCGTTACACCTAATCTGTCACAGAATTAGGTTATAAGTTAACCTAATGAGAGAGATAAAAAAGAATCGGGGGGACTATCATTCAGAACATCGTTAAGGAGACCGGAACAGAGCGAGAGCTTCAGGATTTCAACATAATTTTTCTTTTTCTTTCTCTTCTGAACTATGAACATCTTTATTATTCTCGTTATTTCTCTTTATTCTAATATGAACTAATTTACTTTTCTGGTACTACGATGTAGCCGAATTATGACTGTTTAGTTTTCTTTTAATTCAAGTTATTAATTTTCTGTTTCGTACTTGTGTTGAGTTCTGTTCTTAATGTTTGTGATTGCCTGATCACCAAAAACATGTTTATATGATTATTTTGAGATACGAGAGTTGAAAAATAATCGTACACTGAATAATTTACCATGAAAAGAATGTTAGACTAGAGATTGTTAATGCGTTTATGTGGTATTTTAATTTCTCGTTATTAATGTATTCAATTAATTCTCAGGATTAGAGACCGAGAGATAATAATTCGTTAGTTGAATAAGTTTGTCATTACTCGAGAGAGATTGATAAATACTGTTGTGAAATTGCCATCAACACATAGAAATAGAAATTAATGAATTAGATTAAGAATACTAAATATGATTAATTTAGGTGAAATTAGAAACCCTCGAGCTTTCTCATTACATTTTAAAACTCATTTAATTTATGCTATTTAATTAAATTAATTTACGATGTTATTTTAAATCTAAAATTATCAACTATTCATATTCATTATAAATTAGAATTAATTTCGTTTGATAATTAGTGAAACTAGTCCTCGTGCCTCGTGGGATTGACTCGTACTTACGAACGTTATTATTTTTGCGACACGTACACTTGCGTAAGCATTTTTCGCAACACCGAGTCATGTTTTTGGCTCTATATAGCTGTTTGTTTATTTATTTTTTGAAAAATTAATCAAAACATATTCAAATTTGATTGGCCAGGACATTATACCAGTCCCCCCTCTTACAAGCATGAACTATTTTCGGTATGTAAGCGAAAGCAATTGAAAAGGGAGCAACTGATATCGGTTTCGTAGAATCTAAATACACAGGTTCCAAATTCGGTATAACCCCGGACGAATTCACAGCTAAAATCTTTCCATTGAGCAGTACAATTTGGCTCTGCAAATTACCGTCTTTCGCTTGAAGATGGTACTCTTCTCTAAATGTCTGGCATCCAGAAATCCTCGGTTTATGAGAGCTGTGTCCATGGCGGAAGGTCTTGGTATTGTTGTAGAGAATTTGAGCTTTGATAGCGGTGGTGTTGTCTAGGTTGATCAATAGAACAGTTACTCCTTTCTGAGAGATTAAGAGCAAAATTAGATTTGAGTGATTCTTCGTGCTAAATGCACTTGTCGAATGGTTAGCTTACCCGTTTTTTGGCGCAATGTGCATAGACTCGTAATTTTTTCGTCCCGTTGAAGTGCGTCGATAGTACTTTCCGTCCCATCAATCGATGCCAAAGAAGTGCACTACAACAAAACAGAGGTCTGTCAAGGATTTGAAAAATCGCGATCTGATCGGTCGAATGCTCTCCTTTTCAAGTAGTACCGAGCGAATCAACTAAACAGAAACGAAACTTGACGATAAAAGCTAAATACCATCGGAATTTGATTAGCTAAAAGCTTGATTAACTCACCTGTAGTAGTCTGGATTTGGGGCAAAAGTAGTAGTGTTGAGTAATCCATAGTTTCCACCAATCAATGTCTGTCTGCAGTATGTTTTTGTACCATAAGCTGAGGCCATGCCAAGTTGATCCAAGTACCTTGAAGTATTTAGTAAATTCATCAGGGAGGAGATCATATCCTTCTCATCTAGTAAATTTCATTCGTTTTTTGAAAATATCGATCCAATTTCCGTCGAAAATTTACCAAAAACTGAACACGAAAGCATTAGTCACGTGATCTCTCCCGCTGTTGTAAGCTCCTCCTGCCTCCCCGACCCAAGCAGATGCCGAAGATGCAGTGCTTTTGAGCGTGTCCCGAAGGCTGCTAAACGTGTAAGCCTCCCCATCAAGACATGAAGGGTCAAGTATTTTCTCAATTAGATGTTCATCAACTCCTATGAAAAAAATAAAAATAAAAATCGCCTCTCTTAAAACATTCGATGAGATCGAAAAAGAGCAATCAAAAATACCAGGACCGAGATTATAAATGTGGTGAGTGACCGCATCGACGGAGTTATTAGCTTTGCAAAGGAACTTCTTAAACCAATCTTTGTCAAAGAATCCGCCAGGTGCTATTACTAATGGCTTTGGTTCGACTTCTTTGTAGATTCGTCCAACTATGTTCTTGAGAGATATCACATCGGAGGCATATTGATCGGCGGAAACTCTTGTTCCAACTCCACTCCCACTTAGTTCATTTCCTAAAAGATAACTGTTGAAAATCAAACATGAAAACCAAAAGGAACAATGCAAAAAAAAAAAACGAAATACCAAAATTTTCAGTGGAAAACCTTAACAAGAAAAAGTTATTCGACAGATGAACAATTCGATGTATAAAAATCACGTACATCTATGAGTTTTGTGACTCAAACACATAATTATAGTGTAAAATCCAAACTCTTAAATAGAGATCATAATACATGACCATCAAATATAATTCAGATCACCGAAATTTAACAATTAGAGAGTGATTGCATTTTTATGTTTAGGAGGAGTTTTTTCATATGCTTTCAACTATCGCACGTACTTTCTTTTCGTACATTTTGAGCATTCTAATCGCTGATTTTCCTATTACGATCACGTGTTATGCGAATCATGATTCGTTTTGAATTGTGCCAAAAGGGTTTCAAGAGACTTTGTTCCAACTATCTATTGTTTCAAAGAAGTTCAACACTAAGAATTAATCCCCATAAACATGTTAAGATTGAGAGAAATTCATACCGAGCTCCCAACCAAGGATGGTATAGTTCTGTTTAAAGCTGTAACTAATCAGAGATTCAGCATTTGTGAAGTTCCAAGCTCCGACGGCAGTGCCGTCCGATTGTATCGTCCTACCAATGAGAGCGTTTAACCCGAAAATAACCCGAGCTCTGAATAATTTTCTAACTTCAGTAAAATATAAGCTTCAAGAAAAAGAAAGTTCAATTTAATTTTCATTACCCTGCAGTTTTGAAGAATCCGCTCAGCTGATCCCATCTATGCAAGGGTAAGCATCCTTCGCTGAAACCAAACAACTCTGAAGCATTTGCGGAAAATGGAATGCAGCATTGATGGCTATCTTCAGTTCCATATATCACTTTGTCTTGTAAAGTGCCGCCCAATCTTATTTTGAGAGGTGAAAAAGCTGCATATTGTTTGTTCTTCAACCCATTAATGGAAGTTTTTTTTTCTGAAGAAAAAACAAATGTTAGGAATGAATTCTCACCCCTTATTGCGTTGAGTAGAATCTTGTTATTGAGATCCTGCACATTAAGAATGAAAGTAAGTTTCAAAAATGGCATGAACATTGATGCAGATAAAACCATAAAAATATGAACTGATGTTGTTCGGTCGAGACGACAATACCACGGCCATGAAAAGGGTATTTTCTCTTGAAAAATGCTCATTTTCCGATCAAGAAACTTGGCCTAGATCACCCATTTTACCCAGAAAATGAAGAACCCACGATTGAAAATAACTTAAAGGTGATAAAAAGTAGACAATGCAGACATTTATGGCCTAGGAAGCTCTGAAAATGAGCCGACGTAGGACTAACATCCAGCAGATACGAAAGAGGATAGAGAAAAACCAGATTGAGTAGAGAGGCATGATCCCAACTACAAGTTCCATAGTCACATTTCTCAGGAGGCCACCAGTCCAGAGTTGCACAAACAAAATCCTCATCAGTATTAGCGATGGCCGCTTTCCCATTAACAAAAACGGTACCTTTAACAGCCAGCTCTCTTCTTTCAGTCTTTGAATTGACAGAAATGAAGCAGCTGAAGAAGCAGACCCAGAAACACGTACCCATTTGCCAAATCCCACGACCCATTTCAAAGTTGGACCAAAAATTTAAAAAAAAAACTAAAAACAAAACCCAAGATCTGGTTTTCAAAAATGTGAGAAGAGAGGATGACAGTGAAGACAAGAAGTCAATATAAAGTTTGCCATTAGAGGATTTGAAAGCAGAGTACAAAGAAAGAAAGAAATATTTGGGCAGAGAATAAGCCAGTCTGCGAAAGAAAGGTATAAATGCCCACGGATTTGGAGCCTAAACGTACGAAAAGCCGATTAAAAAACAAAAGTTAGACGTCCAGAAGAGAGCCAACAGGAAGAAAAAAGGGTCCTTTAAAAAAACAAAAAGGGCAGGTTCATGGTTGGGTCTGGTGGCGGTGGATTACCGATTTGAAACTTCTCCATGGAACTATGCAGTTTGAATAGTAACGGTAGACATGGGAAGACCACCGTCTGTTTTATAATCTGAAAATGGAAGTAAAGTGGCCGAAATTCATCTCCAATAGATGAATTGGACGAGATCTTGAGGCATAATTAATGTTTGTCTTCGAATATCGAACCCAAAAAACAACCCTTTTTTTCTGAATTTTTCTGGAGAAACGGCTTGCGTTTGACTGTGATGCTCGTCTGGTTCAAAGCAGAGAAAGAAGATGGATTAATAAATGGAGAAATAGACAAGTATGAAGAGCTTCGTCTTTTTGTCCACAAGTTGAGGGACTGCGGCCCTTTTCCACTACTCTACGGTCCTCATCATCAATCATCCTCTTAAAGGTTTGTATAAGTTCCATGTCAATGTGACTTCATTTTCCTTTTTACAGTCCAATTTATTTATCTATTAAATTCAATCTCCTACTAAGAGATAAATAAATAAAGTTTAAAATCGGTTTAAAAATCATAAAAAAGAAAAAAAAAATTAAATCACCTTATTCAATTAAAAACATAATATAGAATCTAAAACAGTATTTTGAAAACTGCTTCTGAAAACAGCAACAAAACAGGTGATTCTAACAGAGTAATATTCTCCAAATAATGAGAAAAGAAGGAGAGGGTTAATTAATTCAGGAAAAGATGATATAAAACCATACTGATCTTGATTACATTACATCCAACAAATTTCAAATAATAGATGAAACAGTCTTCCTACTTCATTCTGCCAACCAAAAATTGTCGAAAAAACACAGAATTGATTTTTTACTTCCTCTTCTTAGAAGGTGGCTGAGGGGTTTCTTCTTCTTCCTCCTCTTCGTCCTCTTCCTCGTCATCCTCCTCGTCATCTTCATCTTCCTCATCTTCTTCCTCGTCTTCATCGTCACTTCCTCCTCCCCCATTGGCTTCTGGTTCATCCTCTGGATCGCCATCGTCTTCCCCTTCTTCACCCGAGAAATCTTCATCATCTTCATCGTCATCTTGATCATTCGAATCTAAAACAGTATTTTGAAAACTGCTTCTGAAAACAGCAACAAAACAGGTGATTCTAACAGAGTAATATTCTCCAAATAATGAGAAAAGAAGGAGAGGGTTAATTAATTCAGGAAAAGATGATATAAAACCATACTGATCTTGATTACATTACAATCCAAGTCACAGTCAAATTTCAAATAATAGATGAAACAGTCTTCCTACTTCATTCTGCCAACCAAAAATTGTCGAAAAAACACAGAATTGATTTTTTACTTCCTCTTCTTAGAAGCTTCGTCTTCGTCTTCTTCTGTGTCGCTTGCGTCTTTGTTCTCTGCATCGCGCTGTTTTTTTCCATTGAGCTCATCGAAAGGGAACCTGCGAATGTACGTATTAAAATTACTTTCGTTCTCCTGGTCAAAGAAAACAAAATGATTCAGAATTACCTTTTTTCTACTGCGCTCAATTTTGCAGTTACAACGACTTTCTTCACCAGTTCTTCTGCCTGAAACAAACTTGCCTCGTGTTGGTGAAAAAACTCGTATAAACAAAAAAAATGTTCATCGATGTTCAAATCAATCCAACATAAGGGTAAGATTAGAGACAAATTGCACATTTAAAAGGTAAGACCTGAGATATTGCTGGCTGCAACCAAATATGATTTATGAGGTGAACATGAAAAGTGAAATATGGTTATGTTGATAACAATGAAACTAGAGAGTAGAAGCTGCCAAGCAACAGCAAAGGAGGAACCCATAAATTGGTATGATTTATAAGCAAAATAATTTCCTAAATCTTAGTAACAAATAACAGTATGCGATCAAATCTTTAACCCCAAGAGTCAGCTCAAATGGTTAGTTTTTCGGCCTCAAAGGCTCGTTCTCTTACAAGGTCCAAGGCTCAAACCCCTAAAGTACAAATTATAAGGTCCATGCTTCTCGGATAATATCCGATACTAGTAAGATCAGTCTCAGTGCAAATATGGTGCCCTGAGGATAAGTGTTACACTTATGCAAAACAGATGGAAACCCATTACTATCACACACCATCTAGCGATACTCAGATTCACAATCTCTAAGAACATTGCAGGATACAGCTCCAGAACTCTCGGGCAATGAAGAATAGCAACAGACAGCTAGTTTAAACTTGACACGAAAACTACCATTTCCTGATACTTCATGGAAATTCCAGGCAAAAAGGCGTCTTAGAAGCCTAAATTAGTATACAACTATGAAATAAATGTATCAAAAAAGCCAAATACTTAAAAAGCTAGACACCAAATACAGTCTTTCCTACTGTTGTGATAAAATCGTCCATATTGGGCACCTTCCCCTCGCAAGCAGGCCTCATTTTGGCCATGGTACTAGGAAACGGAATCCAACAATGGCACCTGCGAAAGTCCATTGCCAGCAAGGTAAAATGCAATGATCTAATTTGTCTCGCACTACCGTCCCGTTGGAAGCCAGTTTTCAAGGCGAGTTCTACCGTTGTCCAAACAATAGAAGATTCCAGGCATAGAAGTTGGGATAAACAGCAGAAGCAAAACAAAAGCACAAAATTTAAACTAAAACACATTAAATAGAGGCTAAAATTTCTCACCCAAAGAAGAAAATAATTTTTTTTTTTTTTTAAAGAAGAAGCAAGATTTGGTTACACAGTGACACACCACCATGAGTAGCAAAGCAAGAGAGTTCCCAGCCGCAACAACAGCCTCCACCATCCATAGCTTGGACCACCGAGCTTACCCCCAAAGTTTTTTCTACCTCCATTGCCATAGCTAGCTCAGATTACAGCACAAGGAGCAGCAAAATTAGAGCGAAAAAAGGGGAGAGAGAGAAAGAGAGAGAGAGAGGGGGAGAGAAATGACCCGTTGGATTAAAACCCCGAGGTGAAGTGGGGCTAGGGTTTTGTAGATGGATAGAGAAGAATGACGGGTGTGGCCTTGACAAGAAAAATCTATGTTTGGACGAGTGATTGGTCGGATTCGGAGTGTCCTAACAACAGTGGGTTAACATTAGTGAACCAGTGGAGTGGCTGTATAAATTTTGTTTTGTCAGAATTGGCCACTTTGATCAGTTGATGTTATCGGCTCGGAAATCAAGCTCTACAAGGCCCACTACCAATATGGCCCATTATCTTTCTTAACTACTAATTGATAATATTTTTGAGCAAACGACGTTGTATTTCAAATCGTTAGCACAACGGGCACGTGCCTTAGATACATTTTCGCTTCTAATGGTTGTTTTAAAACACTCTAATTAGCTTGACTTCATTCAGTTTTACACGCACATTCACTTATGCTCTACGAAAGCAATTGATATCGAGTGCGTGAAGGAAATCGAGAAAATCAATGTAATCAGAACTAAGTTAAAATGACACGCGCCTTGATACGTTTTTCACTTTCAATGGTTATTTTACAACATTCTAATTACTTCGATTCATTTGATTTTTGCAAACACATACTTCAGTTAGATATTTTTCTAGTTTCGCAGTTGATTTCAAACAAATACTTTAATTAGACATTCTTCTAAAATCGATCGATATCGAGTTCGTGCAGAAAATTAAGAGAATCAATGTGACGAGAATAAGTTAAAATGATCATTACATGTGAAAACAAGAGGCATTTGATAAATTTTATCCGTAGAGAACTAATTTTGCTTAAAAAAATAGCAAAGTTCATGGGATAAGATTCCTCTTTAGCCTAAAATTAAGACAATCTCTAATTTTATAATTCAAAAAATGTATTTACAAGAGTGGAGAGAGGAAATTAGAGTTTATGAACTGAGATCTCCGCAGACGAGAAATCGGTCAACAAGAGTACGCCAGCCGATTAGCCGCACGAACCTTCATAATTCCACCGTACAGAGCCGCCCTATTCGCCGGCATTCCTCGATTACCACCTTTGTTTTTCTCTGGTGACGGCTGATTTCTCTTGGGAGAAGGAACTGAATCTTCAGCAAAATGAACTCTTTTCTTCTCCTTCTTATTCTTCTTCCTCTTCGTCCCTGCAAAATGTGAAATTTACAGAAGAGTTTTATCTCAACAGAATCAGAGGTTCTGCCTTACATACCAGAGGAAATACAAGGACGGAGAGCCGGAGAAGATGGTTGCTGCGAAAAACGACCATCGACCGAAAATTGGAGAGAAGAAACAGATTTTTGTAGGCAGAAAGAAAGAAGAACTACTGTGGCTGAAACGCCCGCCATTGCTGTAGCAAAAGCCAGACCTTGAGAGCTCGAAAGAGGAGACATGATGGTAGGGAAAGGGAGGAAGACGAAGGAGTTCTTCTCTACAGAAAGAGGGATCATTCAATTAGTTGTTTGACAGATTAATATATTCATTTTCTATAAATTAGTTCACAATCGAAGACCTCTTCCAAGGTCCAGCCAACTGGGTTAGTTAGTCTGAAGGAGTAAGAGAGAGAGAGAGAGAGAGAGAGTCTAGAGAGAGAAAGGGTATTACTATATAGTAAGGTCTTCAATTATTTCAGTTGACATTACATGGCCATGGTGTCATCCGTGACACACGACAGACCACTAGCGTGCAAGAACATGGGAAAAAAGTCAGTTTTAAGATAGAGCTTAGTTTTGGACCGACCAATGGGAGCAGATTCGTTTTCAACCATTCGATTAACTTTACTAAGTTTTATTTTTAGTAGTCTAACATAAAGTTTAATTGTGATATAAGATTGTCAAAAATTAGTACTTGTTCTCAAATTCACAGAGATTTAGCAGCTAATGTTAGTGATTTGAGAACGATAGATTCAACCTTGTCATCTAGGCCAAAGTCGACTGGTTGGTCCAACTCGACCTTATACTTCACATGAATCTACTATTAAATGAAGGATCAACTTTTAGGCTGGCCGTCTATACAATTGTTATAACGCCAATGAAACTTTTTTATTTTTAACAATGAAGTTGCAATTCAAGATACTTGGGCGCGACTTAAAAGTTTTGAGACTGACGACCGATATGTTAAATTCACAACTTGGACATATTACGCTACGGTATTAGAGGTTAATAGATAATTGAGCATGTCATGGTGTTGTTAGGATCTTATATAGTCTTTTATGGCTCTAACCTGTAAATAGACATTTTTGAGCCTCTAAAATATCTAAAATATCTTTTATACCATGACAATGTCCCAATCGGTTCTATACATGTGACCCAAAAAATTAATTGCAATGGCTAGTGATAGTGTGCAATATCGGTTAACCATAGACCTTCAGTTCAAAGTGAAAAATGGGGTTGCAGCCAAGATGTTTGTATGAGGGCATGACTTCGACATCTTGAGTTACAGCTCCACTTTTAAAAAAAAAAAAAAACAAAAAAAAAAAAACCAATGACTATCCAGAGACGAACTCGATGATTCAAGGTTGACATGCCAAACTATGAACTACCATTTTTGTCATGGTCAGTTAGAGCTTGGGCGATAGTCCAGGCCTAGCTAGACCCGAGCTTGATTTCCGCGGACCAAGCCGGATCGACTTGTTCAGTTGAATGAAGATATTGGATGGGAGAAAGTTTGTTGTCTCCCCCACCCACCCATTAATCATATTGTTTAATTAGTAAATATTTCTATAAAATTTTATACAATTGATGTAAAAAAGACTTTTGATGTTTATTTATGATTCGATGTACAACAAATGAAATCCAACTAGGGTTTTATAATTTACAAAGAATGATCAATGGAGGAAAGAATTGTATCAAGTGATATGAGAAGGGGTTTTCAAGTAGTTAGAATAGGAGGAAGAAGATCAGATTTAGACCCACAAACCCTAGCTTTACTATCAGGAAAGAACTCCACACCAGCTAAACTTGTAACTTCTCCGGTGTTAGTAACTCCGATCGGATAACTGAGTAAATGTCCAGGCAAATCTTCCGTCTCCTCGGAGAAGTAGAGTTGCCGGTAAGTGTCGCCGATGTGGTTCACTTTTCGAATGCATTCTAAGCTGTCTGGTTCTAGAAAGGAGTCATCAACCCGGCTTAGATGCTCGAGCCATAGGGCCATTCTGAAGCCATGAATTTGACCTCTGGCTAGCTGGTTGGTGGCTAGATGGTGGGGCTGATAAGCTCCCATGGCTATCTCTGTGTCTCGACCTCCATCCATTGACCTCTGGTTTATGTTGGCTGATCCAATTATTATGTATTCATCGTCAACTGCAAAATTAATAAACTTTTTAAGATCCAGAAAATTTAGAACTTGAAATTCATGAAATTTGGTCATACCTATCATGGTCTTGGCATGGACGTAGATCATAAAACGTCTAGCTTTTTGAGCTCTATTGTAATCTGTATCGTGTTGTGGTTTTTCTGGAGCTTCATATTCTCTCTCCATCTTCTTCTCTTTGTTTCCGAGGCAGAAGAATGCCAAGTAATCTCTAGGGTCTGCTTCGATATTCTTTGCTTTAATGGCTTCAGCTACATCTCTATACATCATTTCCATCGTCTTCCTTTGCCAGTTCAGTATTGCCTGAACTGATCCACTTTCCGGCACACCCTCCGGCCACATCGGAATAACTATGTATACCGCGAATCTCTCTCCGGCTAAGATCTTGCTCACGATCTTCATTGAAAGTTCTTTGGGAATTAGGTTCAGGGCGCCGACATTGCCGTTTTGATTCGTCCAGCTATGTGAGCTTCCTATGAAATACTGGTTTTCGATGTAAATGAAGCGTTTTGCTCTTCTAATGGCGTGGATATAAGCATCTTGAATGCTTCTTTCAACTGTGGAATTCTCAGAGTTTATAAGACCAGCTTTTGCAGCCTCCTGGGGATCCGATGGGAACCCAATCGCAGAGCCTCCGTCAATGGACCGGAAAAGCTGGACATTCCAAGTTTCTGGATCTTTCACCGAAGAAACCGGCGAAGGGGGTGTGAAAATCTCGGCAAGCTCTTCAACCTTAACAAGCAAATCTTTCTTTCCTTCAGACTGTTTCCTCCATCTCTGCTCGAAATTGATCAGAACATCCCATGCAATCGGCCCTTCCAAGCGGCAATGAACGTCATGCCATGGCTCTCTCGGACCGCCTTTCTTGATCGTCGCGGCCGAAAAACAAGGTTGATGATAATCATTTTGATGAGTCGAACCAAGAGTTCTGAAAATAGAGTGACATGGAGTATCATATCTCCCATCACAAAGATCAATTCCTCCAATAAAGCTCACTATTCTTCGTTTATCCGACGATATTTCATGCGAAACCGAACTCACTTTGTCGACAACTATCGTCTTCTGATGATGAGTAAACATGGTGGATATCTGCATTCCTTGAACTAAGCTCTTCCCATTATCTGGATTTCTAGGGCA
This sequence comes from Begonia masoniana, assembly GCA_022432975.1. Taxonomy (NCBI): domain Eukaryota; kingdom Viridiplantae; phylum Streptophyta; class Magnoliopsida; order Cucurbitales; family Begoniaceae; genus Begonia; species Begonia masoniana. The sequence continues at coordinate 8,663,689 of CM039508.1, read as the reverse complement.
TAAAACACAATGAACACCTGAATTGTGAAAGTATTTTGCTGTATCTTCATCATGGGTAGCCATTACTCCATCTTCCTTGAGCAACTTTACTGAAGTTTTGTCATCCCACACAAGCATTAGAACCCTAACTCCTTCCTTGGCCTTCTTCACCAGAAGCTCTCCGAGCGTCACATCCCGGCCAGGTTTTCCCCGACTAACGTCGCGAATTAACGCAATCTTAGTGTAGACCGACCATCCAACAATATAAATCAAGTGCTTAGCATTAGAAATAGCATCAAAGACATCTTCCCAACACCTGTTAGGCTCATATGTCTTGTTTCCATCAAGAGAAATTCTGGGGGTGAATTCATTTGGGACGTGAGCGTCTTGATAAAGTGTAACTTTGCAGCCATTTCTCTGTCTGAAGAAAGTAAACGGGACTCCTTCAAAATCGAGACTGGGTATTCCTCTTGACCAGCTATCATCTTTGCTGACATGAAAGAACTGCATATTCACGTGGAGTTTAGATCCTCCATGGCGGGACTTGTGTTTACTGTTGAAAATTGGCAGCCATTTCTCAATATTTTCTCCTGTTAGAAGCTCATCTGTCGCCATGGAAGCTCTCCCAATTACTTTACTCCCAATGGGTAAGCTTTCCTTTATAGAGAATATAACTGCTGAAGCCTTGTGGGCGCAGTAAATATTCATAGATTCAAACCATTTTGGATTACGTTCTTTGAGTTCTACTAATCTAGTTCTCCCAACTCTTGCATTTCCTAGATCCACTGTTACATAAAGGTTTCCTGAGCTACCCTTTTCCTTATTTTTCTTAACCTGCAGAAAAAATACTGAAAATTAGCGAAATGTCATTCATACTAACTATCAACTAAGTTGACCTTTGGTAGAAATTTCTACTCAGAACTAGTCCATTTCGATCGCTACTTTTGTAGGTTGTGTAAAATTCATCAATTTTGTATAATAAAATTTATGCTTTTTTTTTTTTTTTTTTTTGCATTTTTGGATGTCAAATTGTTTCGTGTTTACTAAAATTTTTCATAATTGATTTTTCTGTCAAATTGTCAAATCGATGAAGGTTGAGAGATATTTAGATAAAATTTTAAATAGGGCAAAAATCATTTTAACCGAATTTTATTTTTAAACACTCTTAAACTAACAACCCTAACAAATCTAACCTTCAACTATTATAAACCTAAAATTTTAACCCCTTGCGGCACCGCACGTGGAACGGGGTAGGGGGGCTCCCCCCCAACAACGACCCCCGACAGAACAGAGGGCCGTTGTTTTTAGATCGGCCTCTCGTGTTGCACGTGGAATTTTGGAGGGGGGGGGGGGGGGCATTTTTGTTTTAGATCAACCTCTCGTTCTAGGCAAAAAATGCATAAATGAGGTGATTGGGGCTCCGCGAGTGGTTAAAATGTTAGGTTTACGATAGTTGAATGTTGAATTTGTTAGGGTTGTTAGTTTAAGGGTGTTTTAAAATAAAATTCACAATTTAAGGGTTAAAATGGTTTTTACCCTGTTAAATAACATTGAATTTTACATAAATCATGAGTAAAAGGTTTTGATATATATAATCATATTATATATTATATATTTCATATAAACTCGATCAAAACCATGGTCTTAACCGAATCACGCGGTTCGATCATGGTTCGGGCCGGTTCTAACCACCCACGACTCCGGTTTCGGTTCCAAATTTTCAAGAACCTACCTGTTTGGTCCCTGTTCTTGTTCCATATTTTCAAGAATCGTTAAAATCAAACCAAACCATGAGTCAAATATTCGACAAAAAAATCATTTAAGACCTGACCTAAAATCTCAAAATACTGGCTCATACAAAAAAATTGATCCAAAAGACCCAAAAACAACAAAAAAATATAAATAATTTTAAAAAAAAATTGGAATCGAATCATGAAATAAGGTTTGGTCCCGGTTCAATTCCAGAACCCACGGTTGTTTTTGGTTCCAAAGTGGAACAAGACCGAACCGGACAACGCTCACCCTTACCTTTTTTGTCGTGCACGAGAGAGAGAGAGAGAGAGAGAGAGAGAGAGAGAGAGAGAGAGAGAGAGAGAGAGGGAGGCTGGAAGAGAGTTGTTGTCCATTCTAGGGGTGGACAGAACCGGACCGTAACCACAGATCAAATCGGAACCGCAAGTTTTGGCCCCAATTTGATCCGGTTCCCCCACATAAGAATTGCAAATAGTCCTATGCCCCTCCATAACCACGGGCCACAGTCCAATTCGCGGTCTCGGATGTGAAAAACTAGCAAACCGTGGGAGAACCGAATTGTGGCTCACATAGGAATAAACATATATATTGTTTATTTTAAATATATTATTTAATAGTGTGGAATTGTGAGCCACGATTCCGAGGTGGGGCCAGACCTTGTCGACCCCTAGTCCATTCTGTCATCCTAGCTTCATTTTTTTCGAGTTCTAACAACGGTATTCAAGGCTATGTCGTTTTTAACCCTCTGTTATGTTCCTCTTCGTGTTTTTGCTAGTAAATTCGGTTTCGAGTTTGCAAACTCTAAATCGTTAATTGAAATTGACGAATGTGGGTCAAATTTTGTTGGGTATCACAAGATGTATTTGAGAGAAAAAAAATCTAATTCAATTCTCAAATGAACAATAAAAAAACTCTCATACCTCTCTCAATGCTAAGCACTCCTCTACTTGGGATTTTTTTTTCTTTTGAGATTATAGAAACCGTATGCTTAAGCCTCTATTTATATAGAGGCTTCAGCACACATTTCTTGAAAAATAAGAAAAAAAAAAACTGCCGCAGCAATTGGAGACTTCTCCAATTGCTGCCACCAACATTTGAATTCTTCTAGATGGAGACTATGGTTGGAAAAACTAAAATTGAATTCTTCAATTCTCCCCCTCCAGCCATATCCGAAACAAGCATCCCAGCTATGTCTCTGCATAGCTCTAACTTTTCTCGAGTTACCATCTTTGTCAACATATCTGCTGGATTCTCCTTCGTACGAATCTTAACTAGTCTCAACAATTGTTGATCTATAACTTCGCATATCCAATGATATCGAATATCAATATGCTTCGTACAAGAATGGTACATAGAGTTCTTGCTCAAATCGAGAGCACTTTGACTGTCACAATGTACCTTGTAGACTTTCTGCTTGATTCCAAGTTCTTGGAGATATCGCTTTAGCCACAACATTTCTTTCCCAACTTCAGCGGCAACAATATATTCTGCTTCTGTCGTGGATAAAGCAACGCACTTCTGTAGTCGTGACTGCCATGAGACAGTTCCCCCCGCGAAAGTATAGATAAATCCTGAAGTAGATTTTCTATTATCAATATCTCCGGCCATATCTGCATCCGTATAGCCCTCCAAGATTGGATCAATTCCCCCGTAACAGAGACATATTTTAGTAGTACTCTTTAGGTACCTGAGAATCCACTTTATCGCTTCCCAATGCTCCTTCTCGGGGTTGGAAAGAAAACGACTTACCATTCTCACTACATGAGCAATATCTGGTCTTGTACACACGATTGCATACATCAAACTTCCAACTGCTGAAGAATACGGTACTGATGACATTTTCTCGATCTCTTCCTTGAATGAAGGGCATGCACTCTTGCTCAACTTGAAATGATTGGCAAGTGGAATGCTGACTGGTTTGGCGTTGTTCATGTTGAACCTCTTGAGCACTCGTTCAATGTATTTTTCCTGAGATAACCATAACCGTCGGTTGTTTCTGTCTCGAACAATCTGCATTCCCAAACTCTGTTGAGGTGGTCCCAAGTCCTTCATTTCAAAAGACTTAGAGAGTTCATTTTTCAGCTGACTAATCTTCGTTGCATCTTTTCCTAAGATCATAATATCGTCTACATAAAGTAGAAGTGCAACAAAACTCCTGTCTGAAAATCTCTGAATGTAAACACACTCATCTGCAGTAGTTTTCTTTTAGCCTTGACTCACCATGCACGAGTCAAACTTTTTGTACCATTGTCTTGGTGTCTGCTTCAGATCGTACAAGCTTTTCTTAAGCTTGCAAACGAGGTTATCACCTGAAACCTCAAAACCTTTTGGCTGCTCCATATAGATTTCTTCTTTTAGATCTCCATGAAGAAAAGTTGTCTTCATGTCTATCTGTTCAATCTCCAAGTTCATACTTGCTACCAAGCCAAGTATAACTCGGATTGACGCCATCTTGACTACTGGTGAAAAAATCTCATCAAAGTTAATTCCCTTATTCTGTTGGAATCTTTTGACTACCAATTGTGCTTTGTATTTCACCTCTTTTCCGCAACTATCTTTCTTCAGCTTGAACACCCGTTTGTTTCTAAGTGCCTTCTTCCTTTTTGGAAGTTCTATGATCTCATAAGTATGATTCTTCTGCAGAGGTTCCATTTCATCCTTTATTGCTAATAGCCATTTTTCTTTATTCTTATAAGATACTGCTTCTTGAAAACTTTATGGTTCTCCATCTTCAGTAAGCAAAAGGTACTCGGATTCTGTATATCTTTTAGATGGAATCTGTCCTCGTTCAGACCTACGAACTTCTGGAATAGTCTGAGGAGATTCACCATCATCTGGGCCTTGTGATGGTTCTGGAACATCTGGCGGAGCGAGTTGTGGCTCCCCCTGCTCAACAACCCCTTCTTCCTCATCTTTTGCTTCGGCATGTCTTCTGGCACTATGTCAGTGTCTCTCTCGAACGGTTTTAGTGCTGCATCTAAGTTTTGACCACTAACATTTGACTCTTGAGACATTGGGGGCTTTTCAATGTCTTCTATTGTCTGGCTTTCATGGAACACAACGTCCCTACTTTTGATCACCTTTTTCTCCTTTGGATCCCATAATCTGTATCTGAATTCTTCATCTCCATAGCCAATGAAAATGCATGGAGTGGTCCTTGCATCGAGCTTCTGTCTGAGCTCTTTGGATACATGTGCGTATGCTAAACATCCAAATACTCTTCAGTGAGAGTATGATGGATTCTTTCCAGACTACAGTTTCTCCGGAACTTCAAAATTCAGTGGTACTGATGGTGATCTGTTGATTAGGTAACAGGCGGCTCTGATTGCTTCTCCCCAGAATGGCTTAGGCAGCTTAGCCATACTGAGCATACTCCGAACACGTTCCATGATTGTTCGGTTCATTCTTTCAGCTACACCGTTGTGCTGAGGGGTGCGAGGGACCGTCTTCTCATGTCGAATGCCGTATGTTTTGCAATATGCATCGAACACCTTGGAAGTGTATTCGCCTCCATTATCTGACCGGATACACTTCAACTTCTTCCCAGTTTCACGTTCTACCGTGACATGAAATATTTTGAAGTATTCAAACACCTGGTCTTTCGTCTTCAGAAAATAAACCTACACATTTCGAGAAGCATCATCAATGAATGTCAGAAAGTATCTGTTTCTGCCTAGTGATTCAACCTCCAGGGGACTGCAAACGTCAGAGTGTACCAGACCGAGTAACTTTGATCTTCTTGTGGAAGAGGAATTAAATGAGACTCTATGCTGCTTGCCAAGTAGACAATGTGTAACGACCCCGTTTCCCAGCAAGATATTGTCCGCTCTGGGGATTGGGCCGCAGCCCAATATCCTCCCCTCACGGCTTTGTTTGGCGAAAGCACTTCCCGGAAGGTCACCCAACCTGGAATTACTCTCGCCGAAGCCCTCTTAACTTCGGAGTTCTTATGGGATCCGTTGTCAATTGTGCTCCAAAACGCGTCTTGCTATCTTGGGAGGGATCTCTTACATATGTTTCATTTCCACATACTTCCCCAAGCGCTGTGGGATTGTGACGACCCCCTCTTTACGACCTGTCACCTTCCGGCTCGCCCGCGCGGACGTACCGCCATCCGGGTTCCGGTTCGTGCAGCCATCGTACCAGTACAGATTCGGGACTTACAGATTCGGGTCATCACAATCACCCCCCCTTGGGGGCCCAACGTCCTCGTTGGCCACAATTCCGGTTGGGTACAGGCTCTGATACCATTTGTAACGACCCCGTTTCCCAGCAAGATATTGTCCGCTCTGGGGATTGGGCCGCAGCCCAATATCCTCCCCTCACGGCTTTGTTTGGCGAAAGCACTTCCCGGAAGGTCACCCAACCTGGAATTACTCTCGCCGAAGCCCTCTTAACTTCGGAGTTCTTATGGGATCCGTTGTCAATTGTGCTCCAAAACGCGTCTTGCTATCTTGGGAGGGATCTCTTACATATGTTTCATTTCCACATACTTCCCCAAGCGCTGTGGGATTGTGACGACCCCCTCTTTACGACCTGTCACCTTCCGGCTCGCCCGCGCGGACGTACCGCCATCCGGGTTCCGGTTCGTGCAGCCATCGTACCAGTACAGATTCGGGACTTACAGATTCGGGTCATCACACAATGATTGCAAGGATCTAGCGTGGCATTTTTTTCAACAGTGATAAGCTCCTTCTTTATTAGGGTAGACAACCCTTTCTCACTCATGTGGCCGAGTCTCTGGTGCCACAAATTTTGAAACCTTCCTTCTCTGCTACGTTGAGACTGTCTGTACATATCTTCACATGAGTCTTGTACAGTGTGCTACAAATATGTCCTCGAGCAACTATCAGAGCGCCCTTTGACATCTTCCATGTGTCGTTGCTGAAATGATTATCATAACTCTGTTTGTCAAGGGCTATTCCAGAAAGAAGATTGAGTCGAAGATCTGGCACATGTCGGACATCCTTCAAAGTGATTGTACTCCTAACACTTGTCTTAATCTGGATATCACCAATTCCTAGAATCCCAAAGGAACTCGAATTTTCCATCTTCACTGCTCCAAAGTTACCGGTTTTATATGTTGTGAAGTAGTCCTTGTGCAGAGTCACGTGGTAGGACGCTGCGGTATCTACCACTCATTTTGTGTCTTCTCTTGATACGTGAAGGCATGTCCCATTATGGGTTGAACAGAACGCTACATCTCCAGGAATAATGACTAGCGTTTCTCCACTCTTGTTCTTCGACTGGGAACTGCTCTGGCCCTGCTCCTCTAGCCATTTGTAGCAATTCTTCTTCATATGACCCTCTATTCCACAGTGATGACATTTATATAAAGGTTTTCTGCCATCGGTGGATCTGTCACTGCTCTTGCTTCTGCCTCTCCATTTGCCTCTACTACTCCTTTGTTGTTTTTCTTGTTGTCTTTCTCGGTGCTCTGAGACAAGAGCATGGGTCTGGTCTGTGCCCATGTCTTTCTCCTGGCTTCCTCGTTGAACAGGGCATCCTTAACCATGGACATGGTAAATTTGCCATATGGAGCCGAGTTGCTGAGAGAAACTACAAGTGTTTCCCAACTATCAGGAAGTGAACTGAGAAGTAGGAGTGCCTGTATCTCATCCAAAAGCGGCATCTCTATAGACGATAACTGGTTTACCAGACTCTGGTGTTCACTGGTATGCTCGGCAATAGAAGTTCCACTTTTGAATTTCATATTGACTAATTGCCTCATCAACAGGGCCTTATTCCGAGCAGTCTTGGCCTGGTACATGTCCTCCAGCTTCTTCAAGAGAGCATATGCGTTTGTTTCCTATGCAACATGGTGGAAGACACTATGATCAATCCATTGCCAGATTGGACCATAAGTTTTTTTTTTT